>PVHX01002948.1:0-102092 GCA_004024805.1 Geosciurus inauris | reverse complement strand
GACATTGTGTCCATAAAAAAAAAGAAAGAAATATTTTATTAATGGGGGGCACACTCAAGGGGGTTTGGAGATAATAGGTTATAATTTGGGGGGGTTGCCAGGGATTGAATTCAGGGGTACTCAACCACTGAACCACATCTCCAGTCCTATTTTGTGTTTTACTTGGAGATAGGGTTTTATTGAGTTGCTTAGTGTCTCACTGTTGCTGAGGCTGGCTTTGAACTCGCAATTCTGCAGTCTCAGCCTCCCAAAGTGCTGGGATTACAGTTGTGCACCACTGCGTAGGTTATAAATTTTTTCAAAGAGTTTTGCTATAAAGAGAGCAAGGAGGGCTGGGGGTGTGGCGCTGGGGTTGTGGCTCAGCGGTAGAGCGCTTGCCTCGTATGTGTGAGGCACTGGGTTCAATCCTCAGCACCACATAAAATAAATAAAGGTATTGTGTTCATCTATAACTAAATAAAATATTTTTTAAAAAAAAAGAGAGAGCAAGGAGTTGGGTGCAGTGGCACCCAACCCCCCAAAAAAGAGAGCATGTATAGGAGACATGGAGTTGAGAAAAGTTTTGTCTTTTAAAGATCAATTTAGAGCTGGACCCCAGCAAAGTTGTTATTCTTCTATAATTAAGCATAATTGCATTTAATCTATATGTGCCATTATACCCTGACTCTTGGTTCAAAATAATGGCAGATTTTGAATCTGCCATTATTTGCTGTGTGACTTTGGTAAAATGACTTCACCTCTCCATGCCTCTGTAAAATGAATAAAATAATCAAATTTAAGTGTTTTAGTTTCTTACTATGTTAGATAAAATACCCCTTAATTTAACAGCTTATTGCGACCATTTTCTTATAGATTCTGCAAGTTAGGAATTTGGGCATTTCTCTGCTGCATTATGTCTGAGGCCTCAACTCAAGACTAAGAGACTAAATACTAAAATCATGGGAAGTCATGGTTTTCATGTTATATATCTAGATTGCCTGGTGCCAAGCCAGGACCTTCTCTCCATTGTATGTATCTTCCATACAACATGGTGGGTTAGTCTCCTAGCAAGAATACTCCATTCAATTAGGCAGCTACTGCATGGCTCTCCTGACCAACTTGGGAGTCCCTCAATATCCTATAGCTATAAGAAGAGTGAATAAGACTTCACCATGCACCATGCATAGGAGGGTCAAAAAAATCTCAGGCCATGTGAGACAGCAGAAAATGTGTTGGGTAGAGTGTTCTAGAAATGTCAGTTACTGGTTTTTTGTTTTTGTTTTGTTTTTTAGTTGTTGATGGACCTTTATTTTATTTATTTTTATGTGGTGCTGAGGATCAAACCCAGGGCTTCAGGCTGGGGTTGTAGCTCAGTGGTAGAGCAACTGCCTCGCATTTGTGAGGCACTGGGTTCAATCCTCAGCACCACATAAGTAAATAAAATAAAGGTACTGTGTCCATCTACAACTAAAAAAAAATTTAAAAAAAACGAAACCAGGGCTTCACACATAGCTGGGTATGCACTGTACTGTACATCCCCAGCCTTTCTTTTGTTTCAGTCATGTTTGCAATCACTTGTTGATGTATTTTTATGATGGCTGCATTAAAATCTTTGTCAGATAATTCTAGCATCTCTATTATCTTGGTGTTGGCCCCTTGAGGTTGTCTCTTTTTTTCCATTCACTTTGAGATCATTCTAGTTCTTGGATGATGAGTGCTTTTTGAGTGAAACCTAGACACTTTTTATGTTACGAGTCTCTGGGTCTTTTTTTTTTTTTCTAATTTACTTTTTACTGGTGCAATATAAACATAATAGTGGGATTCTTGATGCCATATTCATACATGCACATAACATAATTTCCTCAATCTCTTTCTCTAGGTCTTACTTAAAATTTTCTGTTTTATTTGACTCTCTCCGACCCTGGTTTGGCATGCCTAAGGGATGGGTGATGCCAAGTAGAGGTAGTATTTGTTTCACACTTGATTTCCATAACACATAAGGGGAATGGCTCCTTCATACCATTGGGTAGTGAATGTCCAAGCCCCCTACTTTGTCTTTCTGACATCACCTAGCAGGAAGGGAGAAGGGAGCCTCACTATGGGCAAGTGAGGGTGGAAATTCTGGTTCCCTCACCACTGGAGTGGGAATGGCAGTCTCAGCTTCCTCCTTGGCTCTTCTGCCCCTGGCAGAGAGTTGGGGTACATTGTTACAACTTCACTGGGGTGGGTGTCTTGGCCCCTGCTCAGCCTCTTTTGGGGTAGGTGGGGGTGTTTTGGGTGGTATTGGCTGGAGTAGAGTAGTTATTGCATAAAACTTCTGCTTGGCAGTGCTGTACCTTCTTTGTCTTTTGACTAGTGAGAGCAGTTTTTTGGGGGATGCTTTTTTGTCTGAACCTGTTGTGTTTCCAAGTTGCTGCCTTCTTCAGTTCAAAGTCTGAGATAAATGAACCAACAAGAAAACCCAAGGGGGGCTGGGATTGTGGCTCAGTGGTAGAGTGCTTGCCTTGCATGCTTAAGGCACTGGGTTCGATCCTCAGCACCACATAAAAATAAAGATATTTGTGACCATCTACAACTAAAACAAATATTTTTAAAAAATTTAAAAAAAGAAAGAAAACCCAAGGCTCCCAGCACTTAGGGAGGCTGAGACAGGAGAATCACGAGTTCAAAACCAGCCTCAGCAATGGCGAGACGCTAAGCAACTCAGTGAGACTCTGTCTCTACATAAAATACAAAATAGGGCTGGGGATGTGGCTCAGTGGTCAAGTGCCCCTGAGTTCAATCTCCAGTACTAAAAAAAAAAAAAATAGAAAAGAAAACCCAAGGCGCATACCACTATATCATTCCTCAGGTCCCAGTTTCCCAACTGTTCTACCTTTGCCTCTACCTTTCAGAATATTCCTTCGCTTGTTTTTATCTGTAATATCCAGGGGCTTTAGGCATACCTAGCAGGTACAGGGGAAAATATTTCAACCTCCCTGAAGCAAAAGTATTGGGACCATGGATTGTTTTATTTTGTTTTGTTTTCTTTCTTTCTTTTGCAGTACTGGGTCTTTAACCCAGAGGCACTAAGCTATACCACCAGCCTTTTTTTATTTTTGAAACAGGGTCTTGCTGGGTTGCCCAGGCTGGCCTTGAACTTGTGTTCTTCTGCCTTAGCCTCCCAAACCTCTGGGATTACAGGTGTGCTCCATCAGAATTGGCAAGGACCATAAATTTTTTAAACCATCACACTACCTACCCTACCTCTGTGGTGAGGATTAATGAGCTTGTAAAATTAGAATTGTTGCTGACACCTGGGAGACTGTAAGAAACACTAGCTCTTGTAAATTGTAATGGGGACCTAAATATAAGGCAGTATGGGCTTATTTCATATTCCATGGTGCTGTGGGCTGTGGATAGCTGGGATGAACAGATGCAGAATGTAGTGTGGGGCTGGTGCTAGGAAAGTCCCTGCTCTTCTATCCACCATATTTGCAGCACTTGGGAGCCAAAAGGAGTCAAAGCTGTCCCCTGCCTCAGTTCCTCCCTTCTCTAGGAACAGGCCATGCTCTGAGCATGGAGATGACCCTTGTTCTTCCTCAGAAGTCTGAGCCCAGTGGCTTCTGCTAAATTATAATCTTCTTAGGCTGTGGGAATAAATTCCTGGCATTGCTGTTCAAGTTTTTGTTCTCTTTGTCCCTGTCTCAGGAGATAGTGGAGCAAACCACAAAAAGGAGGCAGAGGAGAGAGTGGGAGGCACGGAGGTGAGTCTTGTGCACCTGGTAGCTCCCCTGGTACCAGGATTCTACTCCGCTTGAGCTCTGTGGTGCCACAGATACCTTCTATTTTTCTGGGTGCTGCATGCATTTTTTTTCCATCTAAGGACAATTCCTTTAGTTTTGAATCTCCAAGCCAACTGCTTCAGAAGTGAGCATGTGGCTACTTGTATCAGATGCGAGTTTGGGTCACCTCCCTTATTGCTCTCTGGTTCCAGAAGTGATAGACCCAAAGTTCTCCTAATTCTGTGCCATCTGTTAGGGGTGATGGCCCTTGGCTCTTTTTTATTAGGTTTTTCAGGTCTAGATATTTTTATTTATAAAATCTTTATAAGTGAAGTAAATGCTAGTTGCATGAAACTCTACATGAAATAAAATATAAATGGAAACTGAGAACTGAGTTATCCATAATTCCTCTTCTTATTGCAATTGTAAGAAAAACAAAAGTTTTTTAAATAAAAGTATTATAAGGATTATTCTAACTTGAGGTGAACGTGCAGCAGTGCCCTTGAGATGGACAAAGGGGGAATTCCTTGCTAGATCTCTCCATTAAGGTCTCACTGGACCATCTACCTGTTGTTCCCTGCTATTTCAGTTGAGGTAAGGAGCTTATGCTCATGTCCTCTGGCTGTGGAAAGGCTGCCCCCTCCTATATAAAAAGATAAAGTGAAATCATTTCTGGAAATATAAGGAAAGACAAGTAAAAATAATCTAAAATCTCATCACCTGAAGCAAGGCAATTCTGGGTTTCTCTTCCTGAGTTATCCATACTTACACATATTTATATAATCAAAATATGCATCAAATTTTGCATTTTTCTAGTTAATATAACTATTTCAATAATTATGAACAGCCCTTATAAACTACGTAGTACTTAATAGACAATTTTCCTTCTTTTTTAAAAAATCTTTTTGTATTAACATGTATTAATTAAATATATTAATGGGGTTCGGTGTGATATTTCCATACATGCATACAGTATGTACTGCAACCCGCCTGGATTCAATCCCCAGCACCAAAAAATAAAAAAATTAAAAAAGGTCAGGTTTTCCCTCTTTGTTATCTACAATATTTTGCCATCACAAGGCTATAAGGCTGCAATGAATAACTTTATGCACACAATATGTTTGTCTTAGTTGGTCCTTTGAATTGTTATTTTGGGATAATTTCTCAGAAGTGGGATTCTGGAATCACATCATTTTACGTGGTACATTGCCACAAGCAATTTATGTCTATTTCACTGCCTTCTGAGTGTTGTATGAATACATTCTACTGAAGATCAATAAGTGAAAACAAATAGTACACAGTTTAATTTGCATTTCTTTGAAGACTAAAGTTTCAGCATTTTTCCAAATATTTAGCATCCTGTCATGCTGCTTCCTGTTAAAGGACTTACCTTTTATGTCATTACAGAAGAGACATTCTCTTTGACTACGAACAATATGAATATCATGGGACATCGGTAAGTCAGGATAGGTATGCTTACCAGAAAGTTCTAATTCTAGGGGTCATTATCCTAAAACAAGAGGAAGGAGCAGAAGTTTTAGAGCCAAGAAAACCTGGTTTGACTCTGAGATCCACATTTCCACTTTCCTTGGGCAAGTGGTTTATTTTCTCTGGAGTTCCTCCTTGATAAAGTGAAGAGAATACACATGGTTCCCGAGTTATAATAGTTCAGTTTATTACTTTTTTTACTTTTTGGTGATGTGAAAACCATGCATATTCAGTAGAAATTGTGCTTCTAATTTTTTCAGGGATGAGGTCAGTTTTACTATGTTGACAATCCTCCTGCCTTAGCCTCCCAAGTAACTGACATTTTTCTTTTTTCTTTTTTTTTAAATAGATGGACACAATGTCTTTATTTTATTGCTCTGTATGTGGTGCTGAGGATCGAACCCAGGGCCTCACACATGCGAGGCAAGCGCTCCACCGCTGAGCCACAATCCCAGCCCAATTTTTCTAAAGATAATTGGTTTATTTTTTATTAAAGAATTAGGCAGCTGGGTGTGGTGGCACACGCCTGTAATCCCAGCAGCTTGGGAGGCTGAGGCAGGAGGATTGTGAGTTCAAAGCCAGCCCTAGCAATGGCAAGGCCCTAAGCAACTCAGTAAGACCCTGTCTCTAAATAAAATACAAAATAGGGCTGGGGATGTGGGTCACTGGTTGAGTGCCCCTGAATTCAATCCCCAGTACCAAAAAAAAAAAAAAACAAAACCAGGCAATACTCCATTTCATAAAATAGAATAAGTATTCCACATACATCAAAGTTTGAATTTAGATGTTCTCCTGGGCTAGTGATACTCTTTGGCAATGCTGGGCAATGACAACGAGCCAAAGCTCCTACTAGTTAGTTATGGTATCATGAGAATATACAACCAATACTCTATAGTATACTATGTAGACAGGTTAGGTATTTTCAACTTCTGATAGGTTCGTTGAGATACTCCCAAGTTGAGGAACATCTATAATCTTAATTTCAGAAGCAATTGTTAGAATGGTTCCTTGTATCCTATTCGTGCTCAGAGAACAGCAGGTATTATATTTGTTCATCAAAAATATAGAACAAATCTGTATTAGTCTCTGTGCCAGAAGATAAAACCTTAGAATTACAATGGCATATCAATGTGTGTGTTTTATGGAACAGAATTTAATATAGAAAACCTACTGCATTGATTCTGTTATTGTTGAGCATAGCTCAAGGCCCTAAGTAGTCCTAGAAAATAAATTTTCGGCTGGGCACAGTGGTGCACAGCTGTAATCCTAGTGACTCAGAAGGCTGAGGCAGGAGGATTGCAAGTTCAAAGCCAGCCTCAGCAACTTAGTAGGACCCTATCTCAAAATAAAAAATAAAAGGCCTGGAGGATGTGACTCAGTGATTTAGCACCCCTGAGTTCGATCCCTGATACGAAAAAAAAGGGAAGAAATATTTTCAATAAAACATCCTGTATATAGTCTTAGAAATGGACTGTCAGATCTTGAACTGTATTTCCCATGTCCCTTTCATTGTCAAGGTTCCATGTCTTTTGAAGGATCTTCTTTTGGCCCTCTCTGCTCTATCCCATCAAATGACAAAATTTTAAGCAGTGGATATGGAGGGTATTGATGTGCACTCAGAAAATGCCCATCTCTCTCCATATATGTGCATGGTTACCTTTTAAATCCTTTCCCTGGAGGGAGCCCAGCATCTTACAGCTAAGAGGATTTTAGAGTCTTGATCAGACACCAATTCCCCCACAGTCTCCTACCAAATCCACATTCTCTGCTGGGTCTGCTAAATGCTTCCATCTGTGGACTGCCCTGTTGGAAAGACTTTTACTGGGGTCCAGAGGCCTCTCCCTCTGGAATAGAGCCCTGCCTCACCTGGCCTTCCTGGGGTAATATTTGAGGCTGCCAGCCAAGTAGAAGGAGGGCAGATGCAAAGCTAGGCAGATAGTGTGTTCTTCTGACATCCAGTGTTAGTGCTTGCCTCAGATATCACCAAGGAATCCTGTGGGATATATAGAGATCCTGCCCAATTCTGCACCTGGCTTCCCTCTGGGTAGGACTTTCTTCCCATTCTTCCCTTAGCCAACAACAAAGTATACAGATAGTAGTGACTTTAGGTAGCAGAGGAGAATGTACAGGTCTGTTGAATAGTGTGTCTTTCTCCCCTCAATTTAATGTGGGTTTGTTCACATTAAGATGAAATCCATGCCGGGCACGGTGGCTCAAGCCTGTAATCCCAGCACTTAGGGAGGCTGAGACAGGAGAATCACGAGTTCAAAGCCAGCCTCAGCAACAGTGAGGCGCTAAGCAACTCAGTGAGAACCTGTCTCTACATAAAACACAAAATAGGGCTGGGGATGTGGCTCAGTGGTCGAGTACCCCTGAATTCAATCCCCAGTACCACAAAAAAAAAAAAAAAGATGAAATCCACCCGGGCTGGGGTTGTGGCTCAGTGATAGCACACTTGCCTAGCATGTGTGAGGCACTGGGTTCAATTCTCAGCACCATATATAAATAAATGAATAAAATAAAGGTCCATCAACAACTAAAAAAAATTTTTAAAAAAAAGATGAAATCCACCCAAGCACCCTGGTCTTCAGGGGCTTGACTGGGACCCTGCTGGCTCAGGTCTGGCCTAATTGTGTTGCCTCTCTCACGAGTGCAGCTGCCTTTGGCCTCAGGCTTCTCTGCTTTCTTGCAGTCAGCTATGGTGATGTTTGACCTGGCATGGATGATGTCCAAGGACCTGAATGACATGCTGTGGTATGTAGACTCCCTGCCCCCACTAGGAATCTCTAAAACAGCCCATCTGGGATGGTGCGTGACCCTAGTCTTCCTAACCATGAAGCATTGGGGGCTTCACAAAACGTGGGGCATGAAAAATGGGACTCAAGTGCAGCTCCACCCTTCCTACTTCATTGCTTAGGCTTGCACTTGGTAAATTCAGACAGCCTAAAGAGTGCGATATTTGATTGAGGCAGCCCTCACTAAGCATTCTTGCAGCCCCGGAACATGGTAAAATATTACACAGGAAAATGGTTTTGATTTCCCTCCTTAGGTTGCAGGCCTGCCTAAGCCAGTTACTGTCAACTTGGATTGATCTAGAAATAAATTCTACATTTTCTCTGAGTGAGTACAGTGTAGGTCTGGCTGACTCCATCACATTAGCCTTCTGCTTGGAGTCCTTGTTTTCTCCTCTGCAATGTGACAGTCTACCAAGGCCCCTCCTAACTCTCATCACCCAGTGTGATAATTACATTGGTCTTTGTGGACTCAGGGCCTTAGGACAGCCAAGGGGGCTGTGTAGAACCACCAAGAGACCCAGGAGTTCTCTGTCATTGCCTAAATGTGAAGGTGATGACCTGTTGGCTTCTGCCAGTCTTCATCTCTTATACCTGTACTATGTGCTTATTCGTGTGCCCACCAACTGTCCTCAGCCTGATTGCTCGGTCCTAAAGTAATAAACCCCATGCCCAGGGCCGAGAGGTAGGCTCTTACCTAAAAGGTTCTTCAGTAAGGTCAGTTAGCAGCCCTGTAACAGTGACATTGCACCTGACTACCATGATTTTTGGCATTTTTTATCCCACAGCCACTGGACACAGGTGTTTACAATATGTCTTTCACGGGATACTTTTTTTTTTTTTTTTTTGGTACTGAGGATTGAACTCAGGGGCACTTGACCACTGAACCACATCCCCAGCCCTATTTTGTGTTTTATGTAGAGACAGGGTCTCACTGAGTTGCTTAGCACCTTGCCATTGCTGAGGCTGGCTTTGAACTCGTGATTCTCCTGTCTCAGCCTCCCTAAGTGCTGGGATTACAGGCGTGCGCCACCGCACCTGGCTGTCACAGGATACTTTCACTGGCAGAGGCCTAGTACCTTCATGTCTGACCTGTAACGAGGATTCCCTTACACAGAAAACTTGATTATACTGGCAGATGCCCTAATGGTTCTTATCTGGCCTGTGTCAGTTTATGCCTACCCAATCATTGCTCTGGTGCTAGAAGCCTGACCTTATGTTTTCTTCAATGTCCAGGGGAAAACCTAGCCTGAGATAGCCCCTGTTCCTTTAGACAAAAGGTACAAATTTAATATGTCATTGTCGTATAAAATAGGTTCAAAGATTATTACTTGAGTTCCTAGGCAGGGAGGGCACAGTGAGTTGAGAGGCCATGCTGACAGGATATTCCTGGGTATATTGAGCCTGGGCTGTCCATCCTGTCATCTGACTCCACACCACAGGCCCTGACAAGTCCAAGTGGCCCGTAGTCATCTCCATTGCCTTCTTTCCTTTCAGGTGGGCCATCGTTGGACTGACAGACCAGTGGGTACAAGACAAGATCACCCAGTAAGGATATGCTGCCTTACTTTCCAGGGTCAGCCCTGTCCTCTGACCATGTGACAGCCTGAGTTTGCAGCAGGGAGGAACACCACTATAGGTTCCTATAGAGAAGAGGAGGGACCAGACCCTCCTTCTTGTGCTATGTCCTTGTCACCAAGAAGAACTTAGTGACTGTGCCCTGCTTTGGCCTCTTCATCACCCTGAGAAGTCCACTAGATGGAGCCAGTGGTTGGAGGAGTGAACTTAGTTTCCCTTGTTCTGGTGCTGGGGCTTAGAGGCAGGTGCTGAAGGGTGGCCATAGGAGACCTGGGGTGTTAACGGGGAGACAAGAAGTAGGCAGAGGGGGGAAGTGAGGATGCCAGGGAGTGTGAGTTTGATCATAAGGGCAAGAGAAGGCTCCAGAGAATTTTAAGAAGGGCTGATATGAAGCAGAATCTCTTTTTGCCCATTAGTGGGTGTGACAGATTCTCCATCTGTTAGACTTTGAGAGCTGAAAGACTGCCCCAGGATATCCTCTCTCTTTCATAGGATAGCTCAGCCTCCTCTGGCCATTATGTGGGACATCTTAAGAGAAATGACAGGGACCTCAACCCTGAGATGCTAATCCTCTCCCAGGGGACCCATATAAATGTCCCTGAGCTATCTGGCATAGCCACCACTTGATCACCATATTCCTAATGTAGTTTGAAGAGGCTCCTTGCCTGCTATGTCCTGCTTCCCCTGCCCTGCCCCTGTCCTAATCCTGCTGGTTAGACCAGGAGCTTGAGGGCCCCAAGGCTCAGACCTAGAGCCACTGCCTGGACTGCTGCATTACCACAACCTACCACCTCTCTGTACCACAGACCCCTTTCTACTAAGAGTAGCATGGGGTATGTACATGTATAAAGTAGGCTCTAGAAACAGTCCCACAGGCAATGACAGGTCCCTGTCCTACGGCCTGAGGTGAGGCCTGTTCAGTGGCCCTTTGGGATCTGGAGTGGGAGCTGCCCACCCTCAATGCATTTGGTAGCACTTCCTATGTTGGTCTGCATCTACTGTCACTTATGGAATCTTTCTACTTGATTATATGGGCTAGCAGCCTGGCCATATCTCTGCAGTACCCACTCTTAGGCCATGTCATATACTTCCCAGCTCTCCACCCTACCTAACCCATTCTGTTCTCGCCTGGCTGCTTGGTTTCTATGTAGTAGGTGGCCAAGCTTCCATAGTCCTTCTATAGGAATGGCCTGTATGGTGGGCAGTAAGAAGACGGTTCAGCCTGTGGTACTGTCTTTCCAGAATGAAGTACGTGACAGATGTTGGCATCCTGCAGCGCCATGTGTCCCGACATAACCACCGAAATGAAGATGAGGAAAACACTCTCTCTGTGGACTGTACACGGATCTCCTTTGAATACGAGTATCCACGTAGCCCAGGCCTTCAGGTGTCAGGTAGCACCCCTACCTCCAGTAATTTGCTCAGCAGGTGCTGTTTGCTTAGTCACTGGACAGGGCCCCTGCCCACTTCCCTTTTTGGATGGCATACTTATAGCCTATTTGGTAGCTACAGAACTATGTGGATTGTAGGGGAAGCCACTGAGAGTTGAGGTAGGGAGGACAGCAGCTCTTGGGACCCCAGAGTTGGGAGGCAAGGAATAGCAGTGAGGACAGGATTCTCCCAAGAATTCAGAGAAGTGGTGGCAGGGTGCCAGCATGACCATGGAAAGCAGGCAGGGCCAGTGTGAGTCCTGTGGAGGAAAGGCCTATGATGGAGAGCATCCACACTTACAGCCATGCTTAGGGGGCCATAAGTGTTGAATGGTGAATTCAAGAAGAGGGTTGGTATTCTGATGGAGTGCTCTTAGAAAGGATGGATGGTGGGTGGACTGAGCTAGGTGGAACAGACAAGAGCAGAACAGGATGGCAGACTCTTCCATGTCCTGTGTGGCCACCACTGCTCTCCATGACCACAATATGGGATTTTCAAAATCGTTGTACCTCAGTTATCCAGCTGTCAAAGTGGGATAATAGTGTGCCTCACACACTCCTTATACAGGTCAAAGAGCTCCAGGGCACCCTTATCCAGGCAGCTCCATACCTGGTCGTATGTGCAGGCTTCAGCAAGGGAGGGCCCCACGAGCAGAGCAGCCATCTGCTGAGAATTGTGAGAAGGGCCATGCACTGACAAGGTTGTGAGTGATTGTGCATCTCCAGGTGGGTAGCAGGCAGTGGGTACCACCTGTGTTCCTTGACCTCAGACCCAGCCTCCGCCTGGTACTCTACCAGCACTGGTCTCTCCATGACAGCCTTTGCAACACCAGCTACACTGCAGCCAGGTTCAAGCTCTGGTCTGTGCATGGGCAGAAACGACTCCAGGAGTTCCTTGCAGACATGGGGTAAGTGACTGCCTTGGTCTGCTGCCCTCCACCGTGCCTGCCTCCCCAGGGAGAAAGCCCTCTGCTTTTTTGTTACTCACTTGGTTGTAAAATGAAGTTGCTGCCTGTTCCACCCTTAGTTTTTCCCCTCTAGATCCCAGAATGTTCAGCATGTGCTAGGACATCCCTCATTGACCTGCATGGTGATCCCATTACAGTCTTCTTTCCATCCTGCTGGTGTTTTGGCAGTCTCATTCATGTGGGCTTGTTCATTCCAGGCTTCCTCTGAAACAGGTGAAGCAGAAGTTTCAGTCCATGGACATGTCCTTGAAGGAGAATCTGCGGGAAATGATTGAAGAGTCTGCAAATAAATTTGGGTAAACACATTTTTTCCTGGATTAAGCTTGTTTAAAGTTATGGCTTCTATGGAAGGACAGAGAGGACTGTTAGCAACAAATCAGATGGATAGAATCAGCATTTCTTAAAACTCTCATTTAGTTATCTTTTTCATTGTCACTTGGTTCCCTTTTTTTATATATTTTGTTATATGAAATGCATCTTTTGGTTGTTTGATTTTTTTTATTTCCTTTTCTTTAATAATAAAGACTTCATCCTGACTGACTTAATTTCACAGATTTGGACCCATTTCAAATACATATTGTTGAGTTCTGTCAAATTCCATGAAAATATTTCCTATAATAAACAAAATAGTATTCTACCCCCCCCCCCCGGGATTGAACCCAGGGGTGCTTAACCACCAAGCCACATCCTTTTTTATATTTTGTTAGAGACAGGGTCTTGTTGAGTTGCTTAGGGCCTTGCTAAGTTGCTGAGGCTGGGTTTGAACTTGCCATTCTCCTGCCTCAGCCTCCCGAGTCACTGGGATTACAGCTGTGTGCCACTTCACCCAGCAACAGAATTCTTTACTACCAGAAATACAATAAAGTTAGGGCCATACTTTGCTTTAGCCATACTTCTGAAATAATGCAAAAATAAAGAACTCCAAGAATGTACAAATGAATATGATCTGAATCTGACCATTCCTGAAGTGTTGAATTCTCTTTGGGTTAAAAATATATCTTCTTAAAGGTCCCATGAGGTTTAGGAGCCTTAGAATCTGGGGCTATGGTACAGATCTGTGAGATTGACTGAGTTCCTTCTTCACTAGAAATAGGAAACAGGCCACCAGAGCCATGTCCAGGTGAGCTTTTTGCCAAACCAGGTCCTAGATACCATTGAGACCTCTGGACCTGAGTCCTCCAGCCCCAGCCAACTGCCAGCACACATGCTGGGGCATTGGAAAGGACCCTGTCCATACTGTTGGCCCAACAGCTACTTATTGCTTTGCCCTAGGTAGCCAAGCAGCTGTGGGATGAGGTACTCACCTGCTCTATGCTGCAAGGCTGGCATGTCTGGATGTTCTGACCCACCTCATCCTCTGAGCAGAGTGGTCATGATAAGAACATTAATAAGGATATTTGAGAGACATCAGGTCATCTGCCAGCCTGGCTGTGAGAGCTTGGCCACCACTTGAGGGTGACAGCCACATTGCTTCCTCCCATGACAGGATGAAGGACATGCGTGTTCAGACTTTCAGCATCCACTTTGGGTTCAAGCATAAGTTCCTGGCCAGTGATGTGGTCTTTGCCACCATGTCTCTGATGGAGAGCCCTGAAAAGGACGGCTCAGGGACGGACCACTTCATCCAGGCTCTGGACAGTCTTTCCAGGTAGTGAATGTGACCAGGCATTCCTGTCACCTAGTAGGGATGCCTCCAGTCAGTCCTCAGGCTCAAACTGCACAGGGATGCCTATAAGGGACCCCATGGGCAAAAGATTGACTTTGTCCTGCAGAAACTGCAAGTGTGAGTTGTAATCACAATCACTGGAGTCGGGTGCCACAGTCACACTGCCTACACAGTTTTTTGTCACTTTATAAGTCCTTTTCATCCCTTTTTTCTTTTCAATTCTAACTTTTTTCACTTTCTTTATCTCTTAAGGCATTATGTTTATTCATTTTTGTGTTTCTTCTCAAATAAGTCTTCATTTCTCAGTTACTATTTTTTAATTTCTAATCCTCACTTCTGTATTAGTGAGACCTGTATTATTTTTTCCATGTCTTTTAGCATACTGTGAAATAAAACATGCCAGTTTTGATCTTTTTTTAAGGCATGTCTTTCTAGTGTACTTTCACTGTCAAGAGGGATACTATTTTGCCCCTTATTCTTTTTCTTTTTTTTCCAAGTATTGACTTTGAGGGAATTTGATCTTGACAATTCTCTATAAGTTTTATTCCCCCAACTTTAGGAAGAGGCATGATTTGGACAGCTTTTCTAACTTCACAGAGCTGGCACTTTTGTTGATTTTGTGCAGTGGTAAAAAAATACAGGGACCTGCTTTCTGGAATTTTCTGGGTCTTCTCACTAACATACTTTTTTAAACATAGTTTTATTGAGATATAATTCACATGCCATACAATTCACCCATTTAAAGTATATGATGTATCCAAAAATAATAATAATAAAGTGTTTGATGTGACAGCTTTTAATATAAAAGCTACTTTTTTATAGTTTGAATATAAAGGTTTTTAGTATAAACTGTAACCATAACCACTGTCTAATTTTAGAGCATTTTCATTGTCCCCAAAAGAAACCTTGCAGCACTTGGCTCTCACCTCCCAAATCCCCCATCCCTCCCAGACATAGGCAACCTCTTCTATAGATTTGCTATTCTGGTCATTTTATATAAATGGAATCATACAATGCATGGTTCTTTGTCTCTGGCTTCTTTCAGTTACCATAATGTTTGCAGGGTTCATCGATATTGTAGCTCATATTGGTAATTCATGCCTTTAATTGTAGATAATATTTCATTGAATGGATATTATTTACCAGTTCATTAGATGATAGACATGGGTTGTTTCCACAAGTTTATGTGTAGTCATGTTTTCATTTCTCTTGGTTATATGTCTGGGGATGGAGTTGCTAGATCACATGGTTATTCTAGATTTAACCTTTTGAGAAATTAGTGGTTTTCTGTACCCTTTTACATTCCCAACAGCAGTATATGAGGGTTCTGGTTTCTCCATATGTTCTCCAACACTTGTTATTGTCTGTGTTTTGGGTTATAGGCAACCTAGAGAACGTGAAGTAGTATCTTATTATGGTTTTGATTTGCATTTCCCTGATGGCTAATAACATTGAATATCTTTTCATGTTGGTCTATCATGTTTGGAGATTTGTTTGTTCAACTACTTTACCCCTTTTTAATTAAGTATTTGCCTTTTTATTATTGAATTATAAAAGTTATTTTACTTGTACTAAATACAAGCTCTGTATCAGGTATATAATTTACAAGTATTTTCTCTTTTCCTGTGGGTTAACTTTTCACATTTTTAGTGTCCTTTCAAGCACAGGTTTTAAATTTTGATGATGTCTAGATTATGTATTTTTTTCTTTTGTTTCTTATGCTTTTCGTGGCATAACTAAGAAACTATGACCTAATCCAAGATTACAAAGATTTCACACTATGTTTTTGCTAAGAATTTTGTGGGTTTAGCTCTTATAGGTGTCTGATTCACTTGAGATAGTTTTGTGTTTGGTGTAAGGAAGAGATCTAACTTAATTCCTTTGCATGTGGGCATCCACTTGTCCAGCACTGTGTTGAAAAAAAAATTAATTGTTCTCCCTTTGAATTATTTTAACATCTGTGTTGAAAATCAACCAGTTGGCCATAAATGTGAGGATTTATTTGTAGATTCTCAGTTTGCTTCCATCATCCATGTCTATCCTAAACAAGTATCACATTGTTTTGATTACTGTAGCTTTGTAACAGGATTTGAAACTGGAAAATGTGAGTGTTTCAATTTTCCCCTTTTTGAGATTGTATTGGCTAGACTAGTAACTTGAATTTCCATGTAAATATTTGGATCACCTTGCCAATTCTTGCATAGAAGTCAATTCCTACATTGAATCTGTAGATCAATATTGTGATTATTGCCATGTTAGCAGAGTATAAACTTTATACTTTTCAAATTGAATTTATTCCTAAATATTTGGACTTGTTTTCTTCATTTTTAGTTTATTCATTGTTATTGTATAGAAGTACAACTGATTTTTGTATATTGATCTTGTATCCTGCAATCTTGCAGAACTCATTCCTTAGTTCTCATAGGTTTGTTGTTGTTTTGCAGTGCTAGAGATCAGCCCCCAGGGCCTTATGAATGCTAGGCAAGTGTTCTACCATTGAACTACACCCAGCCCAAGTTCTAATAGTTATTAATGGATTCCTAAAGTATTCCTATATCTGAGATCGTATCATCTGAAATTGAGATAATTTTACTTCTTGAACCCAGGGCCTTGAGCATGCTAGGCAAGCACTGAACCACTCAGCTACATCCCCAGATCTTTTAAGTTTTCATTTTGAGACAGGGTCTTCCTAAGTTGGCCTGGAACCTTCAATCTTCTTGCCTCAGCCTCCTAAGTAGCTGGGATTACGGGCATATACCAACATGCTCACCTAGCCCATTTATCTCCTTTTTCTTTTCTCTTTTCTTTCTCCCCCCAGCTGTTGCTTCCTTTTCCATATCCATTTATTTCCTCCACTCTTCTTCCAACAGATATTCTCTGTGACCTCTTTATTTCCAGAGAGCCTGGGGCTCTGTCTTCACATCCTAGCCTATACCCACGGCTTTATAGGCCTAATGCCCATTGTCACCACAAATGTCCCTTGGCTAGATTCTGTGTTTCTTAGGATCCTTGTCTGTTTCATTTACTCCCCCACTTGACTAGAACACAATTTTCAGGTAATTTTAAAAGAAAGGGTGCACATGTAATAAACTATCTTCTATATCTGACAATATCTTTTCTTCTCTTCTCTTCTGATTTCCCATTTGGCCTATAGAACTCAAGGTTGAAGGTGATTTCTGGTGGACTGTGCCATTGTGCCCTGTCTTCTAGCAGCCAATGTTGTTAATGAGAAGTCTGAGCCATTTTGATTCTTATTTCTTTGTAAATACCCCACCCCAGTCCCACTTCTAGAAGCTTTCTGGATCTGTTTTATTATTTTCAGTATTCTAGAATTTTGTAGTGCTTTGTATAGAGCAGATCTTGTTTCATGCATTGTACCGAGTTCTCAGATGAGCCCCTTCAATCTATGCAAGGAGGTCCCTAGAAGGGAAAAGTTGACCTCAGATCAGCCCCGCAGGTTCTTGACTTATGACGCAGAAAGGAATTTCAGGATGCATCAGAAGAGGTACAGGAAAATTTTATTCAGGAAAGCAAGAAGATTTATTTAGAAAAGCAAGCAATAGAGCAGGATGTCATTTCATAGGGAGAGGGGAGTGTGGGTGCTTAGAGACTGACATGTGCTTTTGAGGTCTTTTTTTTTTTTTTTTTTTTGGTACCAGGGATTGAACTCAACCACTGAGCCACATCCCCAGCCTTATTTGGTATTTTATTTAGATATAGAGTCTCACTGAGTTACTTAGTGCCTCACTTTTGCTGAGGCTGGCTTTGAACGCCTGATCCTCCTGCCTCAACCTCCTGAACTGCTGGGATTACAGGCATGCACCACTGCGCTCGGCTTTGAAGTCTCTCTTTTTTTTTTTTTTGTACTAGGGATTGAACTCAGGGCCACTCGACCACTGAGCCACGTCCCCAGCCTTATTTTGTGTTTTATGTAGAGACAGGGTCTCACTGAGTTGCTTAGCGCCTCGCCGTTGCTGAGGCTGGCTTTGAATTTGCAATTCTCCTGTCTCAGCCTCCCTAAGTGCTGGGATTTCAGGCTGGCGCCACCGTGCCCAGCTCTTTGAAGTCTCTTTTAAAGAGAATTTTGTAAATGGTGAACATGAGAAGCTTGCAGGGGTGGCCTAATAAGCTCCATTTTTTTAAGGGTGGAGCACAACTATCCTATCTACCCTACCTCAGACCCAGGTCTTTCAGCTCCAGGATTGCTTTTGTACTATTACCAGCATCCAAGCTAGGGAACCTGCCTGGATCTGAACTGACTAGATTCAGCTGCCTGTCCACAATAAAACATAAGCAAACAATATAAAAAGGAAAATGAATTAAATACAGTTTGATCAAACTGGAGAGAAGCCACTAGATTGTTCCTCTGCTGGTCTCAACAGAAGCAGTTACAATTTATAGGAACAAAAGCCAGGAAATATATATATATATGTAGATTTAGTTAGGCTCTGCTAGTCAGAGGACATGTCAGTTTCACCTTCTTTGGTGCCCCCCTTGACCAGAGAGTAGTTCTGTTAGTTCCCTTTCTCAACTTGAGGAAGTTCTTTTGAGTACTCTTTCTTTACTATCTACCCCACACATATACATTGATTTGTTTTCATTGTTATTTTCCTGCCTTCCTGGAATGTTCTTTCTTATATTTTTGCTTACATTTTCTATTGTGTTGTTTTATTACAGATTGGGGAAGCTTTTCTTGATTTTATTCTATAGCCTTTGAGTGAATATCTTATTTTTCACAGTTATTTAAATTTCTACCAGTATTTCTAATTGTTCCTTTTTCATAGTATCCTGTTCTTGGTTTAGAAATGTAATAGTTCCTAAATCTCTGACGAGTCAAAATTTCATTTTAGGTTTCTTCATGTGTGTGTGTTAGGGAAGGGTGCAGTTTTAGGGATTAAACCTGGGGCCTCACTCATGCTAAGCTCTCTACCATTGAGCTACACACCCAACTCTTAAATTTTTTTTCATTCTCCATATTATGTATTTCCTCCAGGTTCATCTTTTTAGGCCACATTGGGAATGACATTGAAAATTGTCATTCTTTCAAGCACCAGGCTCAGATTCTTCATTTCAGCCCTCTGGGGCCAGTACTCAGAATAGCTGAATATGCACCTCTTTTTAAAAGCTGCAAGAGCAGTCATAAAATGCAAATGGTAAGAAAGTTCATGAGGGTAGTTTCTTAGAATTCTTAGATAGGGCATTGGACAATGTCTTTCTTTCATGCACCATACTTGGATTTCTCAAGTGTTTTGATGTCCTTCATATTCAGGAAAGACATTGTGGAATTTTGGCTGACCTCTGGGTATCTTGCTGGCTAGCAGGCATACCTTTGTCTTAGTAGATTGGAAATATGACACTTTGAGACTTCTGTTAGGCCTACCTTTGCTTGAGGGCCCTAAACAGGGTTCATTTCTTGTTCAGAAGGGAACTTTCCCTTCTTGAGAAGAAGGGTAAAAATCTATCTGTTGGGCAGAAGGGTCCCCTGTCCTCCCCTCTATACCTTACCCAAGCCTCCCCTCTGTCAGAGCCCTCCAGGTACCTTCCCCGGGACCTCCTTTGTATGATCTGCAGTCTCCTATCTTTTGATGGCAGCACCCTTTCTCACTTCTATTACTGTGGGTTTATACATTTTTTTCCTTCCTTTTATGTGAAGGGGAAGTCAGCAGGGAAAGAAGGCAAACTTTTATCCATAAAGCCCTTCTTGAGCCAGGAACCAAACAGTCTATTCATGACTTGGTATTTTACCAATAGGCAATGCCCAAGCAGTGTTTGCCCTATTTCAGGAGTAACCTGGATAAGTTGTACCTCGGCTTGGAACTTGCCAAGAAGCAGCTACGAGCCACCCAGCAGACCATCGCCAGCTGCCTCTGCACCAACCTTGTCATCTCTCAGGGGCCTTTCCTCTACTGCTCTCTTATGGAGGTTAGTCTTTCCTCGATGCATAGGTGCTGGGCCATGCCTACTGATGGCCTCCTATGACTGTCTCTCTCTTCCAGGGCACTCCAGATATCATGTTATTCTCCAAGCCAGCATCTCTGAGCCTGCTCAGCCGACACCTGCTCAAGTCCTTTGTGTGTTCGGTAAGAATCTAGGCAGATGGGGCCTTGGGTGCAGGTAGGCAGATGCTTGGTGAGCACTCTGAACTAAGTGTTAGATGATGGCCTAAGGTTACCTATGGCTGTTGAGCACCTGTGGGTGCTGGGCTTGTCCCTTTTTCTGAGCTATATTTTCCTCAGCTGACCTCTAGAAACCTTCCAGTTTCCACAAGTTCTGATTTCACCACTTACCATCCATGTGGATGAGTAGAGGAGCCCACACAGAGCAGTGGGGCAGGTCAGGAAATCATGAAGTTGGTTGTAATAGACTTGCTTCCCATTGAAAGTTTGTATTCTAGGCTAACTTTCTGTATGTGGATTTGTTTTCTGTATGGCCTAACTTTGCTTTGATTTGGAACACATGCCTAACTTGGCTGGTATTTAGGCAAGGGTCTTTAAACAGCTAACATCAGGCTCAGGCTCCTCCCAGGCATAATTGTAAAAAGGATGGTCCCCACACGGTTTCAGTAATCAAAGTCTTACTCTGTCTGTTTCAGGGTGAGGGTTTACTCTGGGGGATATTCTAAATAAAATGTGTAACAGGAAGTTGAAATTAGCTCAAGCCAACTTAATAATAGAATAATTATATGAATGTTTAGTCAGTCTCCAGTATCAATGGGTTCTGCTCTTTAGATTCAACCAACCTTGGATCAAAAATATTTTGAAAAGGCTGGGGTGAAGTTCAGTGGTAGAGGACTTGCCTAATCATGATGACCCCCAGAACTTCAGAAAAATAAACAAACAAAATGTGCACTATATATATATGTATAATTTTTTTTTCTTTTTGGTTTGGAAAAAATTTTCAGAAAGTTTCAAAAAGCAAAATTTGAATTTATTCTTCACTGAGTGCTATGCTGAATCTATGCAAGTGAAGTGATATGCATTGTTTTCAATATTATAAGCAGTCTGTAGAGATAAATAGAAAGGAGACATGCATAGATTCTATGCAAATCTATGCAAGTACTGCACCATTTTATGTAAAGGACTTGAGATCCTTGGGTTCTGCTATCCATAGAGGGCTCTGGAACCAATCCCCTGATGAAATGACTATATGTCAAATATTGAACTAGGGATAAAACATGAGGTTTGAAATTCTCTAGGCATGATTCAGATCTCAGCCTCCTCTGTTTGTGTGATGTGAAATGAATTATCTGATCTCTGAACCTCTGTTTCCTTATCCGTAAAATGGTGAACAAATATCTACTTCACAGCATTCATTCAGTTATCAGACATTGATTGAACAACCATCCGGTCCTGTTTTCATAGAATGGCCAACTCTCTCCCATTCACATCCTTAGACTCCCCTCAATCCCACACAAACCAGGGCAGTCGATTACCTTGGTTGAAAGATGGTGGTGCTGTGGAAATGGCACTGAGAGGACACTCAGAGTCTCTATTCTGAGGGAGTGCTGGTGCAGTAAAAGGGGCCACATAAGGAGTGAGAATATGTAGTTTCAGGTAGAGGTACATGCCAGAGAGAGGAAGGAGCAGGATGAGGGGGGAATGTTGGAGAAAGGGATACTCCTAGAGAAGGTAACAGCTGCAGCAGGACCTGAAGGAAGTGATGGGGCATACAGCAAGGGCAAAGCCCCTGTAAGGAACAGGCAGGGCACAGTGGGACTGGGATGGTGGATACCAGGAGGCTGGAGCCAAAGCATCAGGTAGGGACTCTAGCATGCCCTCTGGTAACAGGAAAGTCCCTGTAGGTTTCTGGGGAGTAGCCTGACACTATTAGGACTCCTGGACCCTGAATGGTGTACTCTGTACCGGTGGTACCCTTGGGCTCACTATGCCTTGCCCACACTACGGAAGATGACCCTGACTTGGTGGGAAAGGGATCTTTAGGGCAGGACTGTAAGGCTAGAGCTGGCTCTGAAACCAGTCCCCTGACTGGAATGACTATGTCAAAAGATGAACTAGAGATAAAACATGACTGAGGATGCCCTTGTCTCTACAGACAAAGAACCGACGCTGCAAGCTGTTGCCCCTGGTGATGGCTGCCCCCCTGAACACAGAGCAGGGCACAGTGACGGTGGTAGGCATTCCCCCAGAGACTGACGGTTCTGACCGAAAGAAGTGAGTGGCTTCCACATGTCTTGGAATGGTGGGGGTGGGAATTGGAGATATTGTCATGTTGGCCCATCAGCCTCACTGAATCAAGTGATATTTACCTTCCTGAATCTGTCACAATGGACATAGATGGGAAGGGTCCATTGCAAGTGGCTTTTTTTCCCCCACAGCTTTTTTGGACGGGCCTTTGAGAAAGCAGCAGAAAGCACCAGCTCCCGGACACTGCACAACCATTTTGATCTCTCGGGTGAGCATCCCTGCCTTTTGGCCACACTTCTATCTGCCCCTGGAAAGAGGCACACTGACATTGCCAGAGGTGCCTGATCAGCAGCCCTCCTGTCCTCCTGAAACTAGCCCCAGGTAAAGCAGCTCCCAGTTGCTCTAGGAAGCTAGGGGCCCACTTCAGCCTTACAATCGTGCTCTGAAGATCATTTTCCCACTAAATCAGGGTCATCTTCCACAGTGTGGGCAAGGAATAGGAGGGCCCTAGAGTGCCACTACTCCTCAGGCTAGAGTCTATATGGTTGTGAAGGGTCTTTCTGAGGCTACAGCATGATCTCCTGCATGACAGTTTGACAGTGGACACTCATATGTGCTGAATGAACCAGAGAATGGAAGGGCCCCACCTGGCAGTAGCTTCCACAGCAGCGTGGAACCTGTCTCACATTTGGCCATATTTGTCTTTTTTGTTGTTGACAGATTTTAAAGTAAAGCAGACTTACCAACACTCTACCCCACTACTTATAGCAAAGCACCATACACTGGGTGGCTTATACCATGTTCTTTCATAGTCCTAGATGTCTGCAATCAAGCTGTTGGCAGGGTTGGTTCCTTCTGTGGCCTCTTTCCTTGGGTAGATGGATGTCTTCTCCTTGTGACCTCACATGGTCTTCCCTTGGTGTGTGTGTCCTGATTTACTCTTCTAGAAAGATACTAGTCATATTGGATTAGGACCCACCCCAATAGCCTCATTTTACCTTATTCCAGGGCTTGGTTTTGCTGTCTGATGAGGGTCCAGGTGCTTGGCTGAACTTGATGACCCTTCAAAATACAGGGATTTTGCATCATGCCCCCCTCCTACAGAAGAGGACACTAAAGCTGAGACACTGGGCAAAGTAGGGCTGAAGTGACCTGCTACTGGGTTTTAGGTTTCACCATAGGAGTTTATAGGAGACAGTTCAGCCCAAAATACCCCTTAGTACTTTCGCATCTTATAGAAAGGACCTTTTCTTATACCACCCCCCCCGAGTCCTTTCACGTCACTGTCCCAGTAGACCCAGTCTGTATTCAAGTTGCCTCATCTGTTTCAGAACTACTTCCTTATGCCACGGCAGTCATGGTTATAGTGCTGTGTAGTTTCAGTCTACTCTGTGTTGCATGTATTGTGGGAAAGGTTGTCTCCAGATGACCTGCATAATGTCCCACCTCTTTTATATAGGCAAGATTTGAGACTGAAAGTTGCCTGGTTTCCCCTGAGGATTGGATAGCTGGAGAGGGGAAGGGGGAATGAAGTTGGCCAATATCTGCCTGTGTGGGCTGGGCATGGGACTCCTGGGGCAGTGGCCTGCAGCATGAACTACTCCTAAGACCAGACTAGCCCTGTTCCAGAGCTCAATGTTGCTTTTTGATCAGGGTCCATATGTTTGGCTGAACCCAATAGCCTTTCAAGATTCAGGCCCTTCTTACAGAAGAGGACACTGAAGCTGAGGCATGGGCAGAGTAGGGCTGAAGTGGCCTCCTGCCCTACCTTAAGTCCTCCACAACCCACTGTGGGGGCAGGCACCTGTACTGGGTGGAGTGGAAAGGCCTGTTCCTTTTCAGGTCTGTATTGCTACATCCCCCATGTGTCCTCTTTTGGCTCTCATTGCTGGTACCTAGCTGCCAGAAGATCTTCCCCACAGGCCATGGCTCTGGCCTTCCCCTAGTGTAGGCAGCAGATCTAAGAAATATAGTGAGATAGAGAAATGAAATCAAATAGTCTAGAATATTCCAGGCCATAGAAGAGCCTAATACAGTTTGGAATGTAGTAGAAGGCTGCTCAGGTCTAAGAGTGTAAGGAAGAGGGAGTTCATGTTTCTTGCCTTGTTTTTCTCACTCCTCCCTTCTCACAAGATGTTTTTCTTTCATTACTACAGTAATTGAGCTGAAGGCTGAGGATCGGAGCAAGTTCCTGGATGCCCTTGTCTCCCTACTGTCCTGAGGGTGAGCTGGGGGAAGGATTGGGGTCCTCAGGGTAGCCTGACTTCCTGCCTCATCACAGCCCTACCCTGAGTCCTAGCTCAATGGAGTCTTTTACTTGGGTTTCAGATGGGTTCTTGAGAAGATTTGGGGCCAGCATATTTTCCCCAAGAATGCCTGTCCTTAGGCTGCCAGCAGGGCCACAATGGGGCATTTTTGAGGAACCTAATTTCATTAAACCCTGTTAATCCCTTCAGAAAGACCTGGTATTTACCCTCTGCTGACCACACCATGGGGCTGGGCATTGCATGTGGGACACATGGGACACACAAACTCTCTGGCACTGCCCTCAGAGGCCACCTGGAGCCTCCTGCCCCCATAGCCTTCATGTCAAGCCCTGGGCTGGAGTCCATAGAGCCGGCTCTGTGGGCTTTGATGTGCTTGACCCTTGAAAAAGTAAAGTTGTTGGCAGCTGTTCAGCTGCAAATTACAAAATTTCATGAGCTTTCACCAGTGAATGGCTGTCCTAAGAGACTCATTGTGGGCCACTAACAAGCGACTGTGACCCAAGATACTGCCTCAGTCGGGTTCTCCCTACTGTCCCACATACCACCTCTTTCTTGAAGGGCCTGTTGGAAAATGGGGATAGGCAGCCTTTCCTGTGTCTATGACTATCTGTCATCCCAGGGCTTCCACAGTGGACACTCTCACCCAGCCCTTTCTCTGAGCCCTAGGCTGGAGGCTATTGCTGTGGCAGTTGACTCTGCCAAGGCTCTGATATAGAGGGTCTCCTGGGACCAGGAGTCCTCCCTGCTCCCCCTATCCATGATGAGCTAAAAACCACAGGGGACAGAGACCAGAATGGTATAGGGGGTCTCAGGGACCCCATAGTCCATGTCTCTGAGGGACTTCAGTGTATAGGACCATGTTTGGGGAACAGGTTCTGGGTTCTCAGTGAGGTCTGTGTTATCAACAGTGATTTTGAGCCTGAGTGTTTTTGTAAAACTGATACCCTTAGACAATGAGTTGGGAGCATGAGTACCTGGCTCTTTAGTTGGGGGCAGAGGTGTAAGGTTACATGTGGGAGCTCTCAAGCAGTGGACATTCATTGGAGGCAGACTCCTTCCTTGCAATCTGATGTCACCCCTGCTGTGTGCATCCTGCTGGCTAGGCAGGGGTGAGGTGCCTAATGGGAGGTGGGCTAGTGGGAGGTGGAGAAGAACTGCATGCTGAGGGATGAAGGGATCAAGGGATGGGGGACTAGCCAGGCAAGGTAAGGAGAGAAGCCCAGTTAAGGTACCATGGGGCCACCCCAGAAGAATAAGCAGCTGAGTGGGGTCTTCCAGGTAAGAAAGTGCTGGGGTCCCCAAGGGCATAAGGGGTTCTCATGTGGATAGTTCAGATCCCAGCAGAGAATGATGGGTACCTTGGTGGATCTGGGGTGGCCTTCTATTCGCTGGATACCTGATCCTCACCCTTGGGGTTGAGGCTGCTCAAAAGCAGCAGTCCAGCAAGCCAGAGGGAAAGCTTGGGCAGTTTGTTACATTTGGGGAGACATTAGACTTGTTTGAAACCTTTTCTTCCTTTTCTTTTCCAGAATTTGATTTCTTCAGAAATGACCTCCTCCTTATTTATATTAACTGGCTTTTATTTAGATTGTAAGTTATGGATATAGTTTGAGATGCAGGGATAGTGGCTTTTAATGGAATAAAACACTTATTTGAAGTTCTGTTCCCCATTAATGATCTGGTCTTGGGGCCAGCACTTGGGTGTGCCCTGAACTTCCTTCCTTGGGTCCAGGGGAGGCTTAGTCCTTTGTCCCCAGCATCCTTCATGCCAGGAAGCACAGGGATATGCCTCCCCCTCCTCCACACCCTAAGGACCCTGTCCTCTAGACCTCTCAATGGTAGTAGTAAGCTGGGCCCTACAGCACCAGGGTCTGGGATCTCCTCATGATACCTGCACCAACCACTGCCCAGCAAGATCAAATGGGACCTGGTTCTACCTGTCTACCACTTTCTTCTGTCTGGCTGGCCTTGTCAACAGTGTAAGTCTGCCCTCTTGACCACCCCCCAACACACACACTGGCCCTTGTCTCATCATTCAGTACCTGTGTAAGTGTCCTGATCTCTGCGGACAAGCAATGGGCATACTATTCTGCAGAAAAGGAAAATAGCAAGAGGAAGGCTTCAAGCCAGGAAGGACTTTACTGGCTTAGCATGTCATAGGTAAAGACACTATATCCCCCAGGCCCAGCAAGGTCATCAGCCACATCCTGGACACAGAAGTTCCAAACTGAATGGGAATTCAGCAACCTTCACAACCTTCAGGGCAGCCAGGGCTTCCTAGTTAGGGGAGTTCTGGGGTTATTCCACCCTTCCCAGATGTCCCCTGAGCACCAGAGGACACCTGCCCTTCCCAGTGAAGAGAGCTATTTAACAAATCTATGGCCACTGCTAGGGGACACGGATACTGGGGAAACAAGCAGGCTGGCAGGAGATATCCACCTGTGAGGTATTTGGGCTGTTGGGAGGCAGGGCGGATGGTATTTAGCATTGGACAGTCCTTAGGCAAGTTGTAAGTCAGTGGGGAAAAGCCTGCAAAGAGTGGCTTGGCAACGAGGATACAAGTAGGTGGGGCTGCCCTTGAAAAGGGCAGTGGGCAGAGCAGGGGCAACTGGATTGGAGGCTAGTTCCTTTCCTTTGACTTCTAGCAATGCCATGGACCATGAGTTGGAGTTTGCCCAGGACTTTCCTGGCTTGGATCTGGCAGGTGGTGGCCTGTCTCACCAGGTCCTCAAGCTGCTCACCCTAGCCATTTGGAGAAGCCTGGAGGTTGTACAGCTGCCCTTCTATATTCTGCACTCTGGAAAAGAGTTTGTATGGAATCAGTGCCCCCAGGGTAGCCTCAGGGCTCGGCTCTGGGCTAAATACCTTGGATCCTACACTACCAGGCCCAAGCTGCCAGGTATAATCATATAAGAACCTTTGCTTTGGCTCCCTGGTCATGGCTCCAGGAGCTCCCAAACTCAGGGTCTGTTCTTGGTCCCTGCTGCCCAGGCCTAGGTTCAGGCCCTGCTAAGGACCTTTGTGCAGTGGGACCCTCACTGTAGCTTTTCCCACTGATGAGGACTTAGGTCATCAGAAAGTTCAGCCTCCCCAGAATTTCCACCTGCTGGCTCCCCTGTGACTTATTGGAATTTACCGTGAGCACTTCTGAGCCCACATCCTTAGGGCTCTCTCTCTTCCTTGGGGAACCTGGCTAGGATTGGGAGGCTCCCCACCACTGGACATGACCCAAGCATTTCTGGACAGAGCCCTGGAGGCTAGGTTGGGGGCAGATGCCAAGCCTTCCTCCTGGCAGGGCTTGAAGCACCTTGCTGTCCCCTCCCTACTGCTCTATTCAGCTCCTGGTCTTTTGGCAGAAAGTGAAAGTGCACAAATTCAAAGTGCCTAGAATGGGACTAGAAACAATGAGCTCTCTGACTAGAATGGATAGCTCTGCCCTGCCCTCCTGGGACAGCCCCCACCAGCACACAAGGTAGGAGGGGCCACACAGTCTGTATCAGATTGGGCTGGCTGCCAGGAAGCAGGGTGGGCAGAGACCCTGTACAGAGCCATGCTGTGACTGGCAGAGGAGCCAGGACAAGGGACTGGAGCAGAGCCGAGGCAGTCTGGGCAACCAGCCTCTCCTCCCCATGGCAACACTGTTGTCCCTCCAGCAAGCCTTGCTAGAACCAGCACACATCCTGGATTCACCCCTTCCCACCCTGCTGTTGGAAAGGGCCTGGTTGGCTTTGTGCAGATGTCTGGCTGCTTGAGCTAGGCTCAGAGCTAGCCAAGTCCTAGAAGGGCAGGTGGAAACCCTCACTTTGGTGCATAGGGGGACCATGTCTTTTCTGGGAGAAGCAACCAAGCTGCCCACCCTCAGTACTTTCCGCATCTCAAGTCCCCACTTCCCAGTCCTTGGCTGGGGATTCCAACCTGATCCTCTTCTAGGGTCTGCCTCCATACCTCCCAACCTGACCCCATGACTCAGCATGGGGCTCTTACCACCTTCCTAGGTTATGGTGATCTATGGCTGTGTCTCCTACCTGGTGGGAGGGTGATGGGTGGCAGGGAGGACTAGGGAAAAGTTCATGGGCCCCAGGAACCAGGCCTGAGAGATCCTCACAGGAGCCTTCAGGGAGGAGTCCATGGACGGGTGGATGAATGGAGGTGCTGGGCCCGAGGTGGGGGGAGCTAAACAGGACAGTACACAGGCGGGAGTGTTAAAACCATTTACTAAGCAAATTCTTAACCTCCCCACCCCCACCCCAGCTGCAAAGAGGGCAGTGCCCCAGCTCAGGTTCTGGTGCTCACAAGCCTCGCCTGTGGTAGAGGGAAGGAGGGGTGTTGTTGGTGTGAGACAGGGAGGTCCAAGCCAAGTCCCTTGGTTCCTTGAGCCCAAGCCCCAAGAAAAAGTCTGTTTTTACACATCCCTTCAGCAGCCCAATTTGGGACTGTGGGTTCTCTGCTCTTCCAAAGTCAGTCGGAGCTGCAGGGAACTAAGGCAGCATGCAAGACATCCCCCCCCCCACGCCCCCGCTGCTCCAGGGTTGGGAAGAAACTGGCATCCGCAGTCGTGTCCACTCCACCGATGGAATCCTAGAGTCCCACCCACATCGCAGCCTCCTCAGTGCACGGAAAAGAAAACCTATCAAGTCCTCACAAGTACGCTTCGTCTGTTTAGGACAGGGCGAGGGCCAGAGCAGGGCCAGAACTTGGCTGGTGGCGGTCACAGAGGACGGGCTGCGGGCACTGGCAGGTCCGGTCAGTACCTAGAGCCTGATGTTCCACAATCTGTGCGCGGCTCAACCCTACGGTGGCCGCAGTCGGTGCGCTGCGCTTCGGTCTGGTCCTGCTCGCTCACTCGCTTGGCTACCGAGAAGGACGCCGCTGTACCCGGCGACCTCAGACATAGTTCTTCTTGTCGTAGTCGCCGCTGGCCGTCGGCCGCCGTGGTGCGGAATACTTGACTGGAAAGCTGAGGTCCGGGCGCCCGGCGCAGACCCAGGCACCGCAGCACACCAGGCCACCGCCGCACATGAGCAAAGCAGAGGCCGCCCAGCCGATGTACAGCGCTGCACCCAGCTCGTACTTCTGCGACACTGGCACCGCCGGGTCGTAGAACTCGCGGACTACGATGTTAGCAAACCAGCAGAGCGGCACAAGTGCCAGCAGCCCGCATAGCGCATAAAGCACGCCGCCCGTGAGGGCCACGCGAGCTTTGGCCGGGCCCGGAGCCACACAGGTAGTGCACTGAGCGCCCGCCAGGCTTACGAAGAGCGCAACCAGCGCCAGTAGCACCGCGCCGACGGTGAGTGCCCTCGCCGCCTGCACCTCGGCGCTCAGCGCCAGCACAGACTCATACACCTTGCACTGCATGTGCCCTGTGCTCTGCACCACGCACGACATCCACAGCCCCTTCCAGGTGGTCTGCGCCGTCACGATGTTGTGGTCCAGGAAGGCGGTCACCTGCCACATGGGCAGTCCGCATGCCAGGATCAGGCCCACCCAGCCCACTAGGCACAGCACCAGACCCAAGATTTCCAACGCTGCAGACCCCATGGCTGGAGGCGAGATGCGCGCGCGATGGCCCCAGGGCCTCCCGGAGCGCGCGGCCCTGCTTTGGCAGTGCGACTCGGCGCTCTGCGCCGGCGGGGTGCGTTTGCGCCCACTCAGCGGCCTCACGCCCTGGTGCGTTTGCGCCCACTCAGCCGCCTCTCGGCCAGCAGCTCACTTACCCCGGGAGCCTGCTATACTGCCTAAACTCCGCAAACGCCTCTTGGGGGCTCATCTTTTGAAGTCTCGGGGGGCGGACTCTGCTTCCTGGACTCAGCCTCCCGGGCCACCGCAGCCAATCCATGCGCTGCCTATCAGCCCGCAACCAATCCCAGCTCCCCCTCCCCTCGCCCCCGGCAGCTGGAGTTGAGCGAACAATTGCGCGTAGGGGTAGCAAGGGCTCTGGGGCCGCTTCTCGCCTATCCCGGACATCAGAATCCCAACCTTGCAGTTGTCCTAGTCGCGGCAGAGTGCGTTCTGGGATGGTCTGGAGTGAACCACCTCTTGCGTGTCCCGGACCTGCCACTTTAAGAGCTATTTGACCCCCAGCCTGTACCGTCTCCCCACGCCTACATCCCGAGCTCTGATGGTGCTTCCCACCCGGACCAACTTCACTCATCCCCGACCAACATCTGCAGGAGCCTCCCATCCCAACACCACCGCGAAGAGGCCAGGTGCAGGGGGAGGACGGTATCACAGGTCCTTCTCTCAGGTGAGACACCTAGGCCTGCCTCCAAAGAGTATGCCCTGGAGTCCAAACCAGGCCGGCTCTCTGCACTCTCATTCTCCAGGAATTTCTGAGTCCTAGCATTGTCTCTTGCCATAAGGTCTTGCCAGGCAGAATTTCTGAGTCCTAGCATTGTCCCTTGCCATAAGGTCTTGCCAGGCAGAGCTATAGTGGTCGGTCCCAGGATCCCAACCTGCAAAGCCCTGCCCATCACCACCACCTACACTGCCTCCCTGGGGCCTCAGGCTCTATCCCAAAGTGGGCGGCACAGGGGACTTTCCTGGGCAACCTGACTCTGCCTCTGTGAGGGAGGGGAACCTCCTCAACTTTTGCCTAGCTGTTCCTTTTCCCGTGATGATGCCCATCCCCCATCCTTTGAGACCCAGCTCAGGCAGCACCACTTCAGGAAGTCTGCAGTGTTCCTCAGTTACCCAGCATATAGGCTGTGCGCTCAGGGGCAGCAGTGGCCCCATGCTGGGCAGCCTACTCTGGTCTTTGGACAGGAGAAACAAAAAAACACGAAAGGCCTGTGCCCTGCCTTCCCACTAGTGTCGATGATGCCCTGCCACCCCAGCCCCCAGGCCACCTTCCGGAAGCCAACTTGGAGTTTCCTGGCCAGGAGGAAGAGCCCCCATCCTCGCTGGAGGAGGGAGGTGCGGGATTTCCGGGCATTCTTCTGCACAATGGCCCAGCCATTTCTTGAAAGGTCCACTGGGGTGGACACACTGAGCCCCCTGAGGCTCAGGTGGGGGCACCAGACCCCACAGCCCACAACCCCATGGGGGCACCAGCCCCTTTCCAGCAGTCCCTCCCCATTCCCTGAAGGCTCCTTTGTTTTCAACCAAGTCTGGACTGAGGCTGCAGGATACATTTTTTTCTCTGGTCCAAAGTGCTCAGGCCCTCCACAGAGAAGGCATGGTGTTGTTGATGCCAATCACAGACACGGGGGCTTTGATAGATCTCTCTCTTCTAGGCCCCATATTCCTTCTCCTCTTAAGATGGCTCTGAGTAAATGAGATAAGGCCTCATTCATCCCACGTGGGAAAGTACAAAGGGAAGTTTGCTGGGCTCTGTAATGGGGAGAAGTCTGTTGTTTTAATCAGCTTTAGTCACTGCTGTGACCAAAAGACCCAAGAAGAACAATTTTAGAAGAGGAAGAGTTTATTTTAGGGCTCACAGTTTCATTAATCTCAGCCCATAGATGGCCAACTCCATTCCTTTGGGCTGAAGTGAGGGCAAATATCATGGTGAGAGGGTATGGTGGAGGAAAGCAGCTGGAAGAGCTCTGCTCAACAAGTACAAAATATATACCCCAGAGGTATGCTCCCAGAGACCCACCTCCTTCAGGACTTACCTGCCTACAGTTACCATCCAGTTAATCCCTATGATGGATTAACACACTGATTAGGCTAAGACTCTCATAATCCAATCATTTCACTCCTAAGCTTTCTTATATTGTCTCATGAATGAGCTTTTTGTGGGACACCTAATGCTTAAATCACATCTGTCATCCTCACTTGCCTCCATCCAGCCTTTCCTTGCAGAGTGGGATACCTCTTCCTAACCACTCTGGAACTTGGTGCTTTCTTCCTGCTGAAGACCTGTGGACCACTCTCTTTTTTTTGTATGCCCTCCTAGATGTCCCCTTCCTTGTCCACTATAGAGGCCAATATTCTTAGTCCTGCTTCCCCTTGGCCCAGTGTAGGGACCTCTCTAGCCTTCCCACCACCTTCCATCTTCTTGGGACAACTATTGCAGCCTTTTCAGGTCACACAGGCTTCACCCTTGCCCAGCTGTTCTACCCTGTTAGGCCTCTCTTCTGGGTCATACACAGGGGAGTATACCCCTGCATGATTTGGGACTAGCCAGCCTAGTTGCCAGGCTCAGTGTGGCCCTGAGCCCACAATCCATACTGCAACCAGATTTGCCTTCCTCTAAGCCTCAAACTGGTCTTCTCCCACTCATGACCTCTTCTGTCTGCAGTGCATTTTCCTCCACTTAATCCTCAACAGGGTGATCATTTTCATGTATCTGTTCCAGGTAGGAGGCTGCCTACTGCTCCTCTAGCTACCTTGAGGCTACAACCAGCCCAAGATTCTCCCTTAGGCTGTCTACTGTCCTCCCTCTCTCCACTACTTTGGGACCATCCCCATTCTAGCACCCCAGATGGCCCTGGTGAACTCATGTTTCTTTGGTGTGGAATCTCGGGCTCTACACGTTGGTCATGACCCTGGCCTGCAGTGAAACCAGAGCCACTACAGAGAGGCCCCGAGATGGCATCCAGGGTTGATACTGCCCTCTTTAAACCTATCTCCAAATCAAGGGTTGCCTCCAAGTGGCCCAGTTCAGATCACCAGGACATACCCACCCTTCCTTCCACTCATTGAGAAGCTAACCAACTACTGTGTGCCAAGTATTTTCTCTGCCAGAGCACACACCACAAGCAGGTGAAGGAACTGACAATAAACCATCATCTAATAACTGGTTAGGAAAGAGATCAGTAAAGGCCTCTCAGAAGAGGTGACATTTCAGCAGGTCTCAGAAAGAAGTTCCCAGTAGAACAGAAGGAAGTGCTGGTGCAAGATCTTAGAGATGCATGGGTGCATTTTGAGCTGGGAATGTAGCTTGACTAGCATGTATAAGGCCCTTGGTTCAATCCCCAGAACCCCTCCCCTAAAAATCGTAGAGGTGAAATGGGGCTCTGCATCAGTTCAGGGGTGTGGGGAGCTGAAGGATGCAGGAGAAGCCAGGTACTGAGGTGAGATAGGGCCCTACAGGCCAAGATCAGAGGGTGTCCAGGGCTATGCAGGGATATGAATCCTGATCTCTGGTGAGGGGCTTGTAAGACTAGTCTGGCCAAGGCCACCTGCTCATTCACAGCTATTGTTCTGCTCTCCCAGGGGAAGTGCCACAGGATCTCATTAATTGTGTGAGAGAAAGATCTGAGTCTGCAGAAAAGCAAAGTTTATCTTGAACAGCTGCTGGCTGACCCTGCCCTACAGGGATCCTTTGACCTTCCGAGGACAATCTAACTTTAGGCTTCAGGTTCCTGAGGATTGAGGTTTGGGAGGCTCCTAGTTAACAGATTTTATTCCAAGGGAAGTGAAAAACAGTATTCCTTCTATTTTTTGGCTTTGAAACAGTTAAGGATATTTCCCTCCAATTCAGCAGATGTTTACAGAATCTTTAAACACAGAGTGCTGCCTGAAACCCTTTCTTGGCAAGAGCCACTATTCCTGCAGGCCTAAGGACAGAAGCTCAGGACCTCTTGTGTCACTGACCACTGGGCTGGGTGCCTGAAGTGTCCTATGTGGGAGACCACAGTTAGCTGCAAAGCTATGAGGAGCACCCTGAGTGGGTGCCCAGCCTCAGCTGTCAATGACATTGTTATTTTCTGTGGCCAACAGCAGGCATGGAGCAATAAAATTTCAGGTCTAGTGACCTGGCCTCTCTGTGCCTTAGTTTCCCCATTGATAATGAAGCTGTCTGTAGTAGAGTCTATGAGGTTGCAGGGGAAGCTAATGACAATCCCCAGACCTCTCCTGTCATTTCTGAGAGCCCTCTATGTGGCAAGAACCCCCCCACCCAGCTCCCTTTATTGATTTATTTGTTTGTTTGTTTGTTTTTGGTACCAAGGATTTAATTCAGGGGTGTTTAAACACTGAACCACATCCCCAGCCCATTTTTTGTATTTTATTTAGAGGCAGGGTCTCTCTGAATTGCTTAGGGACTTGTTAAATTGCTGAGGCTGGCTTTGAACTCACCATCCTCCTGCCTCAGCCTCCTGAGCTGCTGGGGTTTCAGGCATGCGCCACCATGCCCAGCTAGCTCCCTTGATTTCATAGTTCATCTGAACTCAGGCCCTTCTCTTAGGGCTGGTACCACCAGCTGTTTGTCAAAATCAGAGGTCACTGTACTTTAACTTCCTCAGCGGGTAGGTAGGTAAGTGGGGGACAGAGTGCTCTAGCTGACAGAGCTGTCAGGTCCAGTAGATCTCTTGCCCTCTGAAGGACCACACTTGACATTGGTCTCTGCTTGGTCCAGGGCCTTCCTCCAGGATCTCCCACCTGAGACCATGGTAAAGTGGAAGTGGTGCTCCAGGGCATGGAAGTTGCCCTCCAGTCCCACTCTTCACACCTGCAGCACCTCTGTGGCCTCTCTTCTTCTTCTTTCTCTGCATGCTGTATTTTGCAACAATTTCATATTCTTTTCCACTTAAAATCATGGAGCCATTATAGATTCTCCTTTGTCACTTGGCATCATGTCGCAAACACTTCCCTACTTTGTTAAAAAACACTCTCATGATTATGTTTGTTTACAGCTAATCCAGATAGAATCAGTCTCTGCCACTCACAGGTAGGGTATGAAGAAGGGCAGATTGTTCTGAAATTCTGTAAAGTGGAGATGATAAAAGGCTGAACATTAAGGGGTGTTCTGACTGAAATTTTGTTCCTAATATTTTTAATCTGTGATTGATTGAACCTATGGATGAGGAACACATGGATTTAAAGAAATGACTATATTTTTGTAATTACATAGCTGTTATGGTTTCAGTATGAGGTATCCCCCCAGATCTTCTGTTAATGCAGGATTATTCAGAGGTAAAATGATCAGATAATTAGAGCTATAACCTAATCAGTCAATGGACTGACTGGGAGGTCAGTGAGGTGTAACTAGGGGAGATGGTCACTATAAGTATGTCCTGGAAAGGTGCATCTTCCCCGTGGCTCTTCCCTACCCCCACTCTGCTTTCTTACCCCACCATGAGCTGAGGAGCTTCCCACCTGAGTCCTTCTGCTAAGATGTGGTGCCTCACCTTGGGCTCAGAGCAATGGAGCCACCCACCTATGGACTGAGACCTCTGAAACTGTAATTCCCCCAAACACCTTTCTTCCTCTAAGTTGTTCTTGTTAGGTATTTTGGTTACAGTGATGTAAAGCTTTTACAAGTGATATTTTTTCTATTATAAATAATACTGTTATAATTATCATTATTCATAAGCCTTGGTATTTTGGATGATTTTCAAAAATTCCTATTAGAATTCTGGATCACATCCAGGAAGTAGTATCACTGAGATACTTCATCTGACTGCACCTTTTCAGGGCCTGTCACCAGCATTAGGTACCTACCATTTTAAATTGGATGAGTAGAAAAATGCCACCTTTTTAATTTATATTTTTTGAATAGTGATGAGTTTACTTTTTAAAATCTATATTGGTCATTTTAACTTTCTCTCAGATAAATTATCTGTGTGTCTACATACTGACACACAAAAAATACATACTGAGTCTGTGCTTTCCTTACTTTGCATATTAGAAACATTAACTTATTGTCATATATATGGCAGATCTTATTTGCCATTTGATTTTTTTTTATTCTAGAGATTGAACCCTGAGGATCTCAACCATCAAGCCTCATCCTTAGCCCTTTTTAAAATTTTTAAAATTTTGAGACATGGTCTCGCTAAGTTGCTGAGGCTGGCTTTGAATTTATAATCCTCCTGCCTCAGCCTCCCAAGCCACTGGGATTACAGGCATGTGCCACCATGCCCCACTCACCATGGGGTGATCACCCATTTATGATCTTTTCAGGATATCATAGAAATGTAAATTTTTGAATAATTTCAATCTATAAAGGCTTGCCCTGCATGGTTTCTAGCTTTATTTTTTTTTAATGATGTGCTATTATTTTTTTTATCTTTATTTATTTTATGTGGTGCTGAGGATCGAACCCAGGTATGCGAGGCAAGCGCTCTACCACTGAGCCATAACCCCAGCCCTCTAGCTTTATTTTTTGTTAGCCACCAAAAAGTCTTTCCAGATCGAGAAGATAAAAATTATGCTATATTTTCTTTTAGTTTTCTTCTGCCTAGGAATAAAGGAGAGCTTCCAATTTTGACAAAGGTGGATAGGGTTAATAACAGATTGGAGTTTGCAAAAGACATGATTAGTAAACTTGAAAACATAAAAATAGGAACTATTTAAACTGGAACATGCAGAGGAAAACTGAAAAGAGAAGGGAAAAAAAGAGCATCGTATCAGTGAGCTGTGAGACAACTTCAAAGACATAAATATAATTAGAGTCCCTAAAAGTGGAAAAAAGGATAACAGAAAAAATACTTGAAGAAACAGTAATTGAAAATTTTCCAAATTTGATGAGAACTATAAAACCCACACATCCAATCCCAAACACAAGAAATATGAAAATGGCACCAAAAATATGTCATAATCAAATTACTTGAAATTAGTGCTATAGATATACAGATTCAATGTAATTCTCATCAAAATACCAATGAAATTCCTCATGGAACAAGAAAAAATACAAAAATTCGTATGCAATATTAAAAGACCCATAATAGCCAAAGCAATTTTGAGCAATAAGAGTAATTCTAGTGGCATTACAATGCTTGATGTCAGATTATACTACAGAGTTACAGTAACAAAAATAGCATGGTGTTAGTATAAAAAACAGGAAGACCAATAGAAGACACAAGACATACAGATACAATCATCTGCTCCTTGACAAAGTTGCCAAAAACGTACATTGAAGAAAAGATAGCATTTTAAACAAATGGTGCTAGGAAAACTGGATATCCATATGTAGAAAAATACAACTGCATCCCTGTCTCACCCTGCACGAAAATCAACTCAGAGTGGATCAAGACCTAGGAATTAGACTGGCAACACTGCTACTGTTAGAAGAAAACATAGGATCGACACTCCAACTTATTGGCATAAGCAGCGACTTCATTAGCAAGACTCTTAAAGCTCAAGAAATAAAATCAAGGCTGAGGCTGGGGCTCCATGATAGAGAACTTGCCTAGCAAATGTGAGGCCGTGGGTTTGATCCTCAGCACCATATAAAAATAAGTAAATAAAATAAAGGTATTGTGTCCGTCTACAACTAAAAAAAATATTTAAAAAAGAAATAAAATCAAGAATTAAGTGGAATGGCTTCAAATTAAAGAGCTTCAACCTCTTCCAACAAGAGAATAATATCCAGAATATATATAGAATTCAAAAAACAAGTAAACCAATCAATAAATGGGTGAATGAACTAAACAGATATTTCTCAAAAGAAAAAATGCAAATGGCCAACAAACATATTAAAAATTGTTCAATATCCTTAGCAATCAGGGAAATACAGATTAAAACTACACTGAGCCAGGCGTGGTGGCACATACCTGTAATCCCAGCAGCTTGGGAAGCTGAAGCAGGAGGATTGCAAGTTCAAAGCCAGCCTCAGTAACTTAGTAAGACAGGATCTCACTAAGTTGCTTAATGAGGAAGTATAGATATGCTCAAAACAAATGAGAAAAAAGCAGAAAGTTTCAGCAAGGAAATAAAAGATAAAAAGAAGAACCAAATGGAAATTTTAGAACCGTAACAAAGAATAACTAAAATTAACAAGTCAATGGATGGGCTCAACAGCAACAGGAAAGGAACGGAGGAATATGTCAGTTTATTTGAAGACAGAGCAATAGAATTACCCCAATTTAACAAGAGAGAGAAGATGAATTGTAGGGAAAATGAAAAGAACTTCAGGGACATATGGGATTATAACCAAATATCTAATATCCATGTCATTGGGGCTAGAGTGTATGTAGCTCATTGGTAGAGCACTTGCCTAGCACTTCCCTGGTTCAATCCCCAGCCCCTGGAGTGGGAGAGATTATCGTTTATGTTTTTAAAAAAAATATTTTAGTTGTTGATGGACCTTTATTTTTTTTATTTATATGCAGTGCTAAGAATCAAACCCAGTGCCTCACACATGCTAGGCAAGCACTCTACCATGAGCAACAACTCCAGCCCCCCATCCTTTATGTCTTGAAGAAGAGTCCCTCTCTGTGTTCTTGGGTTCGGTAATGCTTTCTTAGATATGACACCATCTGGCTTTCATCAAAATTAAAAAGTGTTGTGCTTAAAAATGTATCAATAATGGGGCTGGGATTGTGGCTCAGTGGTAAGAGCGCTTGCCCACATGTGGGAGGCACTGGGTTCGATCCGCAGCACCGCATATAAATAAATAAATAAAGGTCAATCAACGACTAAAAATTTTTAAAAAATGTTAGCAATAATGGGCTGGAGTTGTGGCTCAGTGGTGGGGCGCTCGCATTGCATGTGTGAGGCGCTGGGTTCAATCCTCAGCACCACATAAAAATAAAGATATTGTGTCCATCTACAACTAAAAATAATATTTAAAAATGTATCAACAATGAAAATAAAGTAAAAAGATAATCCATAGAACAGGAGAAAATACTTGCAATCATATTTTATGCTAAGGAATTTGTACCTAGAATTTAAGGAAAATTCATAATTTAATTAAAAACCCAAATTTTAAAATCATCAGAGAATCTGAATAAAAAGTTCTCTTTGGAAATATACAGCCTGTTTCTTTAATAAAATTTGGAGGTTTGATCAGAAAAAAAAAAAAAAGAAATATACAAATGATCAATAAACACTTGAAAAGAAGCTCAAAATCACTATCCCCAAGGGAAATGCAGATTAAAACCATGATGAGATACAACTTCACACCCAGTACGATGGCTATTATCCAAAAACAAAATAAGGAGCATTGGTGAGGACGTGGAGAAATTGGGATCCTTAGAAATTTCTTGTGGGAATATAAAATTGTGGGGCTACTTTGGAAAATAGTCTGGCAGTTTCTCAAAATGTTAAACAACATAGAATTTCTATATAGTCTAGCAATTAATTCCACTTCTAGATAGATATTCAAAAGAAATGAAAACATGTTTACACACATAACATGTACACAGATGTTCATAGCAAACATCATTCATAACAGCCAAAATACAGAAACAACCCAAATATCCATCCACTGTGAATGGGCAAGCAAAATGTGGTATGTCCATAAAAAGGAATATTTAGCTATAAAAAAGAATGAGTGATACAGCATACAGCATAGATGAAACTATTAGAATACTGTAAGTGGAAGCAGTTAGACACAAAGACTGATATATTATGTGATGCCATTTATATGAAATGTGCACAGTGGCTAACCTATATATACAGAGAAAGTAGTCAAGTGGCTAATAGTATTGGGAGGGCAAGGTGAGTAATGGGGACTACATGGTAAGTAACTGCTAACAGGTACATAGTTTCATTCAAGTGTAATGAAATGTTCTCAAATTGTGGTACAACTCTACAAATAAGCTAAATATACTGATTTATATACTTTATATGGGTAAACTCTATGTTATATGAGATACACATGAGTTGTTTTGAAAAAGAGCAAGGGTAGAATAGAACAAGTCCTTCAATAATTGTGAAAGGAATTTAATGATATAGAGTTGTTTTATGACCATGATGGAATCAAACTGCACATCTATAACAAAAAATGTCAAAAATTTGAGAACTAAACAATATACTTCTAAATAAGTCATGGGTCAAAGTGGAAATCTTTTTTTTTTTTTTTTTTTGGTACCAGGGATTGAACTCAGGAGTACTCAACCACTGAGCCACATCCCCAGCCCTATTTTGTGTTTTATTTAGAAACAGGGTCTCACTGAGTTGCTTAGTGCCTCGCCATTGCTGAGGCTGGCTTTGAACTTGCGATTCCCCTGTCTCAGCCTCCCAAAATGCTAAGATTACAGGCATGCACCACTGCACCTGGCTAAAGTGAAAGTAGCCAGGAGGTTATATCAATTGATATATTGAACTGAAAAGAAATGACAATGCCACATATCAAAATATGTGGGACACAACAATGTTGAGAAATAAATTTACAGCATTAGATATTTAGACAAGAAAAGAAAAAAGCTCAAAGTATTAGTCTCAGTTCTCACCTAAAGAAACTGGAAAAGAAGATCAAATAAACACAAAACAAGTAGAAGGCAGGAAATAATAAAAAGCAGAAATAAGTGAAACTGAAGATAGAAAAACAACAGAAATTAACAAAATAAAAACCTGGTTCTGTAAGGATCAGTAAAATTGGCAAACCTCTAATGATACTGACAAAATAAAAAGAAAGGAAACACAAATTACCAAAATTAGGAATAAAATGAGATGTCACCACAGACTGAACATACCACAGTGAATCTCACCATCATGTACATCCACAAGACACAGACTATTAAAAAAAAAAGTAAATAGGAGAAAGATTAGTAGAGTAGGCAGAAAGGAACAGGGGGAGAGAGGTGGGGAGCAAAAGGGGAAGTATGAGGGACTAAATTAGAGCAAATTATATTCCATGCTTTTATAATTATGTCAAAGTGAATCCTAATGTTATATATAACTAAAAAGAACCAATAAAAATAATGAATAAAAAGAATAATAAGGGGATACTATGAACAACACTGCACACACAAATTTGACAACTGTGACAAAATGGGACATTTCCTCAAAAACAAATTACCACATTATGAAATAAATAATTTTAATAACCTTATAAAAATTAAGGCAATTGGAGCCAGATTGGTGGTACAAGACTGAAATCTCAGTGATTCAAGAGACTGAGGCAAGATCACTCAAGGCTGGCCTCAACAATTTAGCAAGACTCTGTCTCAAAATTAAAAAATCAGGAAGGCTGAGAGTGTAGTTTGGTGGTAAAGTACTCCTGGGTTTAATGCTCAGTATCGTGGAAAAAAATTAATACACTTGAATTCATAATTTTAAAAACTCCCAACTCAACAACAAATACATAACCCAATTTTTAAAATGAGCAAAGGCAACATAAAGAAATGATAAATGGGGGCTGGGGCTGTAGCTCAGTGGTAGAGAGCTTGCCTCAGCACCACATAAAAATAATAAATAAAATAAAAATATTGTGCCAATCTACAACTAAAAAAATATTAAAAAATGATAAATGTTTGAGGTAAAAGGGCAATTATGCCATCCTATACCCATATGTACAATTACTATTTGTCAAATAAAAATGAAAGCAAAATAAAAATAAAACTAAGCAAAAAATGGACATTTCTTCAATAATGATATACAAATATCCAATGAGCATATGGAAAGATGTTAAACATCACTAGCCATAAACCACAGTGAGGCCAGGTGTGGTAGCATGGACCTGTAATTCCAGCTACATGCAAGGCTGAGGCAGGAGAATCGGTAGTTCAAGGATAGCCTGAGCAACATAGTAAGACTCAAAAATAAAACAAAAGAAACAAAAATCCATAATAAGGATGGCTACCATCAAGAAACCAGAAAATAATATAATAAGAAAAAAATAATAAGTATTGGCAAGAATGTGGAGAAATTAGAGCCCTCATGGCTTGCTAGAGGGAATGTATAATGCTACAGCCATTGTGGAAAATAGTATGTGATGATCTTCAGAAAATTAGAGATAGAATTACCAGATGATCCAAAAATTTCAGTTAAATTGAAAAGCAGGTTCTCAAAGAGATATTTGTGTACCAATGTATATAGCAGCATCAATCATAATAGTTAGAAGGTAGGAACAACCCACGTGTCTATCAATGGGTAAACAGAAAAACACAACATGTTATATACATGCAATGAAATATTGCTCAATCTTTTAAAAATTTAAATACACTTTTTATTCATTTATAGATTTTATTTTATTTTTTAAATTTATGAGTTTTTTGACTCTGGTGGTGAATGGGAGCCCTATTTTAACCACAGCAACTTGTTCTTAGATTTTAATAATTATATGCAATCTTTAACATTAAATATTACTCAGTTTAAAAAGGAAGAAAATTCTGACACATGTTCTAACATTAATGAACCTAAAGGACATTAGGCCACATGAAATAATTAAGTCACAAAAAGACAAATATTGGCTGGGTGCAGTGGTGCATGCCTGTAATCCAAGCTACTCCAGAAGCTGAGGCAGAAGGATACCAAGTTTGAGGCCCACCTGGGCAACTTAAAGAAACCTTATCTCAAAATTAAAAAATACAAAGGACTAGGGATGTAGCTCAGTGTAGAGCACCCCTGGATTCAATCCCCAGTACTGGAAAAAAATACAACATAACTGCATTTATATGAGGATTTTATAAGAAGTCAAAATCATAGAGACAAAAAGTAGAATGGCAGTTGCCAGGGACTAGGAGAAGGGGAGAATGAGGAGTTGTTTAATAAGTCCAGTGATTCTATTTTGCAAGATAACAAATTCTGAGATTGTTGTACAGCAGTGTAAATATACTTAACACTCCTAACCATACACTTTAAGATGCTTAAGATAAGAAATGTTATGTATATTTTACCACATTTAAAAAGAAAAAAGAAGCCAGGCATGGTGGTGCATGCCTGTAATCCCAATGGCTTAGGAGGCTGAGGCAGGAGGATTGTAAGTTCAAAACCAGCCTCAGCAATTTAGTTGCCTAAGCAACTTGGGGAGCCCTTGTCTCAAAATAAAATATAAAAAGGGTGGGGGATACGACTCAGTGGTTTAGCACCCTGAGGTTCGATCCCTAGTACTAAAAAAAAAAAATTAAAGTTTTTAAAAAATGGCACTAAAATCACAATTGTTTAAAAAAATACTCCCAGAAAAAGAACTGGTTCAGATCATTCCTGAAATTTCTACAAAATATTTAAAGAAAAATTAACACTAATTCTATACAATATTTTCCAGGAAATACTAGAGGAAACTCCAACTCATTCTGTGGCATCATTATGACCTTGATACAAAAAGTAAACAAAGTAGAAAAGAGAACTACAGATCAATATCTTACATGAATATATATGCAAACATTCTTTTATCCCAATATTCTTTCTTTTTTTCTATTGGTGTGTATTAATTACACATAAGATGAGTTTCATTGTGGCATATTGGTACACACATAAAGCATAATTTGATCAATATCATGCCCCAATTTTCACCTTCCTTTATTTTCCCTTTCTCCATCTCACTGTTCTCCTTCTATTGTATTGATTTCCCTACTATTTTCATGACATCCTTTTTTCCCCCCAATTAATTTCCACATACGAGAGAAATATGCAATACATGTCTGGGTCTGGCTTATTTTACTAAACAGGATTAGATGTAAACATTCTTACAAATTCTATAGATTCAGCAATATATAAAACTTATTAAAAATATAACTCATTATATACTATGAACAAAGGAGAATTATTTCATGTATGCAAAGCTAGTTCAATATTTAAAAATCAATTCACATTAACCAATGTAAGCTAAAGAAGACAAATTACATGATCTTATTAAACAAGCAGCATTTAATAAAATTTAACAACAATTCATATAAAATTTTCAGTAACTAGAAGTAGAGATACTTCCTCAACTTGATAAAGGATTCTTATAAAAACCCTATAGCCAACAGTATACTTAACTGGTGAAAGACTGAATAATTTCCTCTAAAGATTGGGGACAAGGCAAGGAAGGATTATACTTTCACCACTGTTATTCAGTATAGCTCTAGAAGTTCTAGTCATTGCATAAAAGGCAAGAAAACAAACAAAAAGATATAGATCAGAAAGGAAGAACTGAAACCGTCCCTACTTGAAGATGACATAATTGTTTATGTAGCTTTTCCTATGGAATCTTTTTTTAAAAAACCTTAGAACTAATAAATGAATTCAATAAGATAACGGAATTCAAGATCAACATACAAAAATCAATGATCAGGGAGGCTGAGACAGGAGAATTGCGAGTTCAAAGCCAGCCTCAGTAATGGCGAGGTGCTAAGCAACTCAGTGAGACCCTGTCTCTACATAAAACACAAAATAGGGCTGAGGATGTGGCTCAGTGGTCGAGTGCCCCTGAGTTCAATCTCCAGTACCAAACAAACAAACAAACAAAACAAAACTGATCATTTCTATAAAATATGGCATTATTGACAATCACTCCCAAAGGGGAACACTAGGTATAAATTTAACAAAATATGAACTTGTAAGGGCTAAACTGTGAGGAAAAGAGTCAAAATGATCTAAATAAATGGAAATAGTATGCCTGTTTCATGGTTTGGAAGATTCAATATGGCAAAGATAAAAATAATCCAATTTCTCTCACAATTTCTTCAAGATTACTTGTAGGTAGAGGCAAGATTATTCTAACATTTGTATGGAAAGGCAAAAATTAGAGTAATTTAAAAAATTCTGCAAAAGAATACTAAAGAAGGAGGAATCATTCTACCAAATTTCAAGACATATAGACTGGGAAGTATTGGTGGATAGATAAATTTGTTTAATGCAACAGAATAGAGAAGCCAGAAATAGCCCCACACAAGTATAGCCAACTGATCTTTTTTTTTATTTTTGATAAGTATGTAAAAGCAATTCAATGTCACAAAAAAGTGAAAGCAGGGACTCAAACAGATATCAGCATTATTCACATCAGCCAAAGGTGTGAATAACTCTAAAGTGAAGAAAGATGTGAAGCCAAAAGACTCAAAAGCCATTGATGGATGAACAGATAAACACAAAAATGCTATATCCTTACAATAGAACATTATTTAGCTTTAAAAAGAAGGAAATTTCATTACATACCACAACATGGATGAACTATGAGGACATTATGCTAATGAAAGAAGCCAAATGCAAAAAGACAATAATTACATAATTCCACATATATAAAAATACTTTGAGTAGTTAAATTCATAGAGATAGAAAGTAGAAAGGAGGTTGCCAGAGACTGGTGGCAGGGGGAAGAGAGAGTGTTTCATGGGTACATAGTTTCAGTTAGAATGATTAAAAATCTTAGTTACACAACAACCTGAATGTACTGAATGCTACTGAAGTATATACTTAAAATGGTTAAAATGATAAATTTTATGTTATATTTATTCTGCCACAATAAAAAAAAGCAATCCACTGGAGGAAAGATAATCTTCAACAAACACAATTGGATATCAAGAGGCAAAACCAAAATATTTTCATTCTAGGCCTCAGGAATAAACATAATCTCAAAAATGAATCCTAGATTTAAATGCAAAACATAAAGATATAAAACATTTAGAAGATACATAGAAAATCTCTGGGGCATAACCATGATACCAAAAGCACAACCAATAAAAGGAGAAAATGATAAATGGAGTTCATAGAAATTAAAATAATGAAAAGATGAGCTACTCATTGGGATAAAACATTGCATTACACATATCTAACAAAGGATAAAAATCCAGAATGTATAAAGAGTCCTTAAAAATACAATATTGAAAAAATAAGCAATCCAATTAGTAATTGGACTAAAGAAATTAAGAGATTTTGCTAAAGACGATGGAAAACAAGCTAAAGAAATGACATTTAACATCACTATCAGAAAAATGAAAAATAACATCATGAGGTAACAGACACAGCTGAGATATTAGAAGATTCTGAAAGATTAGAACAGCTACAATAAAAAATAGTAACAACAAAGGTTGATGAAGATGCAGAGAAAACTGAATCTCTCATACATTGCTGACGTGAATGTAAATTGGTATAGCCACTCTGGCAAACAATTCAGCTTCTTCCTAAAAAACTAAACACATACTACCATATAATCCAGCAACTGCACTTCTGAGCATTTATCTCAGAGAAATAAAAACTTATGTCCCCACAAAGACCTGCATGTGTTTATAGCAGCTTTATTTGAAGAGTCCTAAACTGGAAATGCTATAAATATCTGTTAATAGATTAATGATTAAATAGCTGTAGTATAGCCATAGCATGGACTATTCTCAGAAATAAAAAGGAACAAACCCGAGATAAACAGTTTAGGTAGATCTCTAGAGCATTACAATAAGTGGGAAAAGCCAATATCATTTAGTTATATACTGTATGGTTCTATTTCTACAACATTGTCAAAGTGGCAAAATATTGAAGATGAAACAGAACAGTGTTTCCTAGGGGCTAGGGACTGGGGGATGGGGGATGGCTGTAAAGATAGTATGAGGCAGTTTTCATTATACTAGAATAGTCTTATCTTGATGTCAGTGGTGGTAATATGAATCTACATGTGACAAACTATACATACATTACATGTATTTCATATCTATAATTTTATACAAACATTATGTAGGTAAAATGATATAGAATTATACATATACATTGTCCCAAATATCAAATTATTGGCTTTGATGCTGCACTATAATTATGTAAGATGTAATCTGTTATAGTTTGGATATGAAGTATTCTCTCCAAAAGCTCCTTTTAATATAGGAATATTCAGAGTGAAATGTTTAGATTATGAGAGCTACAACCTAATCAGTCCATCCTAATTTTAATGGACTGATTGGGTGGTAAATGTAGGCAGGGGGGCATGACTGGAGGAGGTGGGTCACAAGGGATATTCCCTGGAAGGGTGCATCTTCCCTGTGGCCCATTTTTTCCTCCCTTTCTGTGCTTCCTGACCCCACCATGAGCTGAGCAGCTTTCCTCCTCTGGCCCTTTCCCTCATGATGTTCTGCCTACCCTTGGGCACAGAGCAATGGAGTCAGCTCTATGGACTAAAGTCTTTGACACTGTGAGCCCCAAATAAACTTTTCCTCCTCTATGGTGTTCTTGTCAGCTATTTTGGTCACAACCACACAAAAGCTGACTAAAACATAATCCTTGGGGATAACTGAATGAAGGTATACAAGACTTTTTGTACAGTATTTTAAAATTCATGTGAATCTATAATTACTTTAAAATAACAATTTTTGAAAATCAAAATAAAGACTCTTTCAGGGCTGGGGTTGTGGCTCAGTGGCAGAGAGTTTGCCTCACACATGTGAGGCACTGGGTTTGATCCTTGGTCCACATAAAAATAAACAAATAAAATAAATATATTGTGTCCGCTTATAACTAAAAAATATTTTTAAAAAAAGACTCTTTCAAACAAAAGCTGAAAGCATCAACAATAGATCCATACTACAAAAATATTACAAAGAGCCCTTTAGGTAAAAGGAAAATGCTATCAGTTGAAAATGTGAATGATTACAAAGGAAAAAAGAGCACCAGAAATGGTAAATATGGGAGTGAATTTACCAAATTTAAAATTATTTTTAAAACCTCTTTAAAGGATACCTTATTGTTTTTTATTTGTTCTTTTTAGTTATACGTAACAGTAGAAGGTATGTTGACATAGCATATATACATGGAGTAAAACTTCCCATTTTTGTGGTTGTACATGATGTGGAGTTACACTGATGGTGTATTCATATATGAACATGGGAAAGTTATGTCCAATTCATTCTACTATCTTTCCCATTCCCATCCTCCTTTCCTTCCCCCAACCCGGCTCTGTCCAATCTGGTGAAACTGTCCCCCTCCACCTACCTATTGTGAGTCAGCATTCTCATATCAGAACATTCAGCCTTTGGTTTTTTGGGATTGGCTTATTTCACTTAGCATGAGTCTCCAGTTCCATCCATTTACCAGCAAATGCCATAATTTCATTCTTCTTTATGGTTGAGTAATATTCCATTGTGTATATGTACCACATTTTCTTTATCCATTCATCTACTGAAGAGCACCTAGGCTGATTCCATAGGTTAGCTATTGTGAATTGAGCTGCTATAAACATTGAGGGCTGGGGTTGTAGCTCAATGGTAGAGCACTTGCCTAGTGTGTGTGAGACACTGGGTTCGATTCTCAGCACCACATGTAAATAAGAAAAATAAAGGTCCATTGACAACTAAAAAATATTTTAGAAAAAATATTTTTAAAAAATAATTTAGAAAAAGATTATGATTTCTCAGAGACTTGCTTTCTTTATTTTTAGTAAATTCGATTAGCTTCTATTTTATTTTTATTGTTTTCAAATTTTAAAAATATAAATAATAAATTTCAATGGATTTTTTCTGCATTTATTGAAATATTCTTGTAGTTTTTCTCTTTTGTTCAATATTAGATATGTGGTATTCACATATCTAATTTTATAGTGTTATACCAAACTTGCACTTTGGGGATGAACCCACCTTGGCTATAATGACTTAGCTTTTTATATATTATTGGATTCAGTTTGCATCTATGTTTGAGAGTGAGATTTACTGGTAATTTTATTTTTTGTCCTATTCTTGTTCAGTTTTCACATCAAGTTTATGTTAGTCTCACAAAAATGAAATGAGGTGTTTCTTACTTTTCTATTCTCTGAAATAATTTGTACACATTAAAATTAACTGCTTCTTGAAAGGCAAAATCTGCCTGCAAAGCTATTTGAACATTTTTTATGGGGAGGGGGTGAGGAATTTTTTGTTTTTGGAGGTGCCAGGGATTGAATCCAGGGGTGCTTAACCACTGTACCACATCCCCAGTCTTTTATGTATTTTATTTAGAGACAGGGTCTCACTGAGTTGCTTAAGGCCTCGCTAAATTGCTGAGGCTGGCTTTGAACTTGCAATCCTCCTTCCTCAGCCTCCTGAGCCACTGGGTCTGGCGGGGGTTAGGGTGAAGATTTTAAGTCACTGATCATAGTTTTCTTTTGGATTAACTCCAAAATGGAAAACTATTTTTTCTAAGAAATCTAGTTCATCTGTTTTCAAATTTGTTGGTATAAAGTTGATGTGATAGTTTCTTATGTTTCTGTTACTCATGTGTCTATGGTTAAATTTTTTCTAGCCCAGTGTGGTGATAAACTCCTGTGGTCCCCACTCTTCTGGAGGCTAAGGCAGGGGGATAGCTTAAGACCAGGAGTTCAAGGCCAGCCAAAGACAACATATTGAAAACCTGTCTCAAAATTGTGTTTTAAAATCTTCCTTTCTTTCCCAGTTTTTTGGAAAAACAAACAAACAAATTTGTGCCTTCCCTATTTTTCTGGTTAACACTTCGAGAAACTTGACTTTACATTTGAATTCCTAAGAATCAGTGTAGGCTTAGCTGCTTTACATTTTATATTATCTGATGTTGACACAGTTAACATGTTTTGTCTTGGATAGTATTTTCATTATATATATATATATATATATATATATATATATATATATATATATTTTATTTGTTTGCTTGTTTGTTGTTGGTGGTACTGGTTTAACCCAGGGGCACTTTACCACTGAGTTTACATGCCCAACCCTTTTTTAACATTTTATTTTGAGATAGGGTCTCACTAAGTTGCTTAGGGCTTTGCTAAGTTGCTGAGATTGGTCTTGAAATTGCAATCCTGCCTCAACCTCTCAAGTCGCTGAAATTACAGGCCTGTGTCACGTACCTTTATATTCTTTGACCTTCAAAAAATTTTTACAAATATTTTAGGAGGATCTCTTGCCATCACATGCTCTGGTTTCAATATGGTTTATCCCCACCAAAACTCAGGTTGAGTATTAATTCTTCTTTTTTAAAAAGAAGAATTTTAAAATGCCTGTATTTTATTTATTTATTTTTATGTGGTGCTGAGGATCCAACCCAGTGCCTCACATATGCTAAGCAACCACTCTGCCACTGAGCTACAACCCCAGCCCCAAGTCTTAGTTCTTCAATAAGAATGTTAGGAAGGGGCTGGGATTATGGCGCAGTGGTAGCGTGCTCGCCTAGCACGCATAAGGTACTGGGTTCGATCCTCAGCACCACATAAAAATAAAATAAAGACATTCTGTCAACTAAAAAATAAGAAATAAATAAATAAGAGTCATATTTAAAAAAAAAAAGAATGTTAGGAAGTAGGTACTGGTTGGTATTTGGGCCATGAGAGTAGTGGTCTCATCAGTAGATTAATGCCATCTCAGGAAGGTGAGTTTTCACTCTCATGGAACTGGATTAGTTACCTTCAGGTAGGTTGTAATTAAGCAGGTAGGTTGTTATTAAGCTAAGTTAGCCTTTTTGTTGTTATTGTTTCTTCTACATGTGCCCTCTTGCCCTTCCTCTTTCTACCATGAGTTGAGGCCACACAAGGCCCTCACCAGAAGCCAAGCATTTGCTGTGCCATACACTTAAACTTCCAATAAACCTCTTTCCTTTATAAGTTATCCACTATCAGATGATCTGTTTTAGCAACATCAAATGGAATAAAATATTATGTAAAGCTGGATTTATTTTCCACGTACAATGTGATAATCTTTTTCTTTATCTGGACCACTTGCCTTTTTATATTTTTGTGATTACAGATACATTTGGATTTCTTTCTTTCTTTTTTTTTAAACTTTTTTTTTAGTTGTTAATGGATCTATTAATTTATTTGTTTATATGTGGTGCTGAGGATCGAACCCAGGATCTCACACATGCCAGGCAAGCTCTCTACCACTGAGCCACAACCCCAACCCACATTGGGACTTATTTCTAATATCTTATGTCCAATTCCCCCCACTCACTTCTCCTTTCTGTTTTTTCTTTTGAGTTAACTGGTGTGTTTGTATGTGTATGGGGATGGGTGTCTTTTTTTTTTATTGCCTGTTTTCCCTTCTACTTTCTTGGCAATTGCATGTCCTGTGCCTATTTCAGTGGTCATTCTCTAAAGTTAATAGTACCTGAAGTTAATATCTTTGCCCTCTTCTCACTTAATACCAGAAATTCAGGGTGTTTTAACCCCATCACCTGCTTCCAGTTCACATTTCTGCCCAGTGTTCTGTGCTGGCAGTGTCTGCTGTGCAGAGTCAACCAAGAGGGCTGAGAGAGGATGCCTTCCCACCTCTCTGCCCTGCTCAGACTGTAGCCACACCCAGCTTGCCAGACAGAGAGCCCAGGAGCAGGAAGCTGGTGTAAACACAGGGCGGGCACCCACACTGTTCCCAGGAGCCCGTCTTCAGATCCTATCTGGCTTTCCCCTGCTTTTGTCCAGCCTTTAGGACTTAAAGTCCAGGCCTTGCCTGGGTCAGTGTTTGCCCAAACAAGTAGCAAGCCAGAGCTGGACATCCAGGGGTAGGCCATACCATGCCAAGGACATAAGGATGCTTGCTCTCTCAGTCTTGCAACCCTTCCTTGGATCTGCTCTTGGGAAGCCAAGGTGTCCTGGGAGATTCTTCCTTCCTGCCTGCACCCCTGTATAGGCTGGCAGGACCTAGAATGTGCATAGTGACATGCATGTATTTGTCTCTTAGCTCCCCTTATTCGCTTCCTGCAGATACCTCCCACTCTTCACACTTTTATCAGAGAAGCACAAGCTGGGGATGACCTGGTTTGTGACTGGCCTTGGCTGAGCCTGACCCTGTAGCATATGCTAGCCAACCAAATGTACACATGGTAGAGGACACTGCTGAAGACTATGTGTTCACTTGTTTAATTCCACCCTCAGACACATCAAAGCAGGAATCCTCTAGACAGAAGTGACAAGGGATAGAGGGGATGAATCCTCTCACCTGAGAAGCTGGGAGGTTGTGGAGAGGAGCTGCTCCTTACAGTGGATTCAGAGGAATGAATAAGAGTTTACCAAGATGAAGGTGGGAACAGACATCTGGGAAAGTGGAGACAATGGGCAAGAGCTGGTGGTATCAAGAACTGGTGAATGGGAGTGGGACAACAGCATATCAATGGTGCAGCTGGGATGAGGCTGAGTTGTGGCCTGGAAGAGAGCTCATAGAGCTGAACTTGAGACCCCAGGTTTCCATGAAGTTGTAGTTTCCCAGAAATTACCATTCAGTAATGGTCACATAGTCACATTTAGCTGCACAGAAAAGATAAAATATGGTCTTTAGTGGGGTAGCCATATGCTATGATTTGAATATGGTTCAAGTGTGTCCCTTAAGGGTTAATGTGTTGTGAGCTTGGCACCCAGTGTGGTGATTTTAAGAGGTGGTGGGACCTTTAAGAGGTGGAGCCTAGTAAGAGTAGATTAGTCATTAGGGGTCCTGCTTTGGAAGGAATTAAGGTAGTTATTATGGGACCCTTAAGTAATTCTCAGGAGAGTGAGGGCCACTTATAAAAGAGCAAGATTGAGCCTGGCTTCCTGTATCACCTTGTGATCTCTCCCTCTCACATGTGCTCCTACCATGATGCATTTGTAGTCAAAGGGGTCCTCACTAGAAGCTGAATCAGTGAGATCACCTGATTTTGGATTTTTAGTCTCCAAAACTATGAACTAAATAACCTTGTTTTCTTTACATAGTATTCAGGCATTTTGAGATAGCAATTGACAATGGACCTCTGACTTAGCAAAACATAGAGCCTTCTAGTTCTGTGTGGGAAAGGGGTATTCTCTGCCACATTCTAGGCTCTGACTCTCCAGAGCTTTGGAACAAATAGGTAGGAGTTAGTGGTATAGTGCTTGCATACCATGCACAAGGCCCTGGGTTCAACCCCCAGCACCAAAACAAAGACAACAACAAGGCAGGAGTGAGACAGAGTCAGGGACAAGACCTTTGGGCTGTGAAAGTGTCCAACATGGCAGACAGAACCTATACACTTACTTCTCTCTCTTCCAAGGCCTGTTTAATATAACAGTGAAGATACTTAAAATGAATAAGCCCATAGCACTATAAAAAATAATAGATCAGGAGACCAGAAATTTTGAAGGAGTTTGAAGAGTTTTTGGAAGAAAAGGAGCAGATGGGCTCAGATGGAGGTATTAGCTAGGACTGAGTTAAACACAAACTCTGAGTGTGCCCTTGAGGAGCTACACACCCAAAGGAGCTATTGCCCAGTGGATGGAGGGCTACTGCAGCCAGCTTTAGCCCTGAAAGCCACTTTGTAAGTCAAGTGGGGGAGTTTCCTGGGAGTAGAAGGAGATGAGCCCCTGTGTGCAACTGAAATCTAAGTAATACTAGTTGAAAAAGTCTTATGATGCATAAAGGGTTTTTAAATTTATTTTTATTTTTTTATTTTTTATTTTTAGATGTCGATGGACCTTTATTTTATTTATTTATATACAGTGCTGAGAATCAAACCTAGTGCCTCACACATGCTAGGCAAGCTACAACCCCAGCTCCATAAAGGTTTTTATTTTGATGAGGTGTACCTGTTTTTTTCTTTAATGCTTGTGCTTCTGGTTTCAAATCTAAGAAACTATTGCTTAATTTAAGATCATGCTTCTAAATTTAAAATCATATAGATTTTCACCTGTTTTCTTCTAAGAATTTTGCAGTTTTGGATCTTAAATTGATGTGTTTAGTCTACTTTGAATTAATTTTCATATGTAGTCTGAAATAGCAGTCCAGATTCTTTAATATGTGAATATCCAGTTGTCTTAAAAACATTTGTTGAAAAGACTAGTTTTCCTTGTTTAATGTTTCCCACAGCCTTATCAAAATAAATTGATAAAAAAGCATGGATTTATTTCTGAATTTTCAATTCTATTCCATTGGTCTATTTGTCTATACTCATATCAGAGTCACACAGTCTTGATTGCCGGAATTTTGTAGTAATTTGTAATATTAGGAAGTGAGTCTTCCAACATGGTTCTTTTTCATAACTGTTTCAGTTTTTCTGTTTCCCTTGCAATTCCACATGAACTTTAGAATAAGCTTATCCATTTTCCTTTTCAGAAAAAGGCAGCTGGAGTTTGGATAGGGATTACATTGCATCTGAAGATCTTAATATTAAATCTTCCAGTTCCTGAATGCAGGATGTCTTTCTATTTTTTTCAACGTTTTGTAGTTTTCAAAGCATAAGCCTTACATTTCTTTGACTATATTTATTCTATGTATTTAAAAAGTATTCTTTTTGATGCTATTGTAAATTGAATTATTTTTTAAATTTTATTTTCAGATTGTTCATCCTAATGGATAGAAATGAAACTCATTTTGTATGTTAATCATATCCATCAGCTTTATTGAACTTGTTTATTAGTTCTAACAGTTTTCTTTTTGTTTATTTTGTTTTGTTTTTTAAGGTTATTTTAGGTATTCTATGTACAAGATCATATAATTTATAGAGATAGTTTTACTTCTTCATTTCCAATTTGGATGCCTTTTATTTATTTTTCTTGACTAATTGCCCTGTCTGGGCAAGAGTGGATATTTTTGTCTTGCTCTTAATCTCGTGGAGAAAGCTTTTAGTCTTTTACCATTAAACATGATGTTAGTTGTGGTGTTTCCATAGATGTCCATAATCTGATTAAGAAAGTTTCTTTTGTTTCCTGCTTTATTGCATGTTTTTTTATAATGAAAAGGTGCTTTGACTTTGTCAAACATTTCTTTGTTACATTTTCTGTGTCTGTTTAGATGATATTGTGTTCTTTTCCCTTTTTTATTAATATAATGTATTTCATTGGTTGATTTTTTTGTGTATTGACGAACCATGCATTCCTGAGATAAATTTCTTTTGGTCATGGTATATAATCACTTTCACATACTACTAGATTCAGTCTGCTAGCTGTTTGTTGAGGATTTTTTTTATATCTATCTATCTATCTATCTATCTATCTATCTATCTATCTATCTATCTATCTATCTTTGTGGTACTGAGGGTTAAACCCAGGGTCTCATGTATTCTGGGCAAGCATTGTACCACTGAACGACACCCCAGCCCTTCAACTACATTTATAAGGGGTATTGGTCCATATTTTTCTTGTGCCGTCTTTGTCCTTGGTATAGGTATAGGCTAACACTGGCTTCATAGAACAAGTCAGGAAGTGTTCCCTTCTCTTATATTTTTGGGAATTATTTGAGAAGTCTTAATATTCAGCCTTCTTTAAACATTTATAAGAACTCACCAGCCTATCTGGTTCTTGGCTTTTCTTTGCTTGATTTTTAAATTTAATACTACTAACTCAAAATTCATCAATTTTGGAAATTTTTCATCAAATTTTAAATTTTGGATAATTTTTAAATTAAATCCATGGACAATCACGGATTACTGACAATCAGGCATTTTTCTTGCATGTCTTCCCCAGTTTGCTACAAGTCTTGGTTAATTTTTAGAGTTCCACAAAAGTTGATTTTGAGAGTTTTTGTCAATTTTTTTTTTTTTAAATTCTAGATGGACATAATGTCTTTATTTTATTGCTTTGTATGTGGTGCTGAGGATCAAACCCAGGGCCTCACGCATGCGAGGCAAGCGCTCTACCGCTGAGCTACAATCCCAGCCCAGTTTTTGTCCATTTTTTCATTGCTTTTATGGAGAGGTAGAATTTGGATTTCCTTTCTCTTCCATTTTCACTGATATCAGTGGGTTTCTGAAGGAGCAGACAAAAGCATTCCTACTGATGAAATATTTATTTAGTTATAAAAGAAGACATACATATGATCATCTTTAAACTTTAGCATACAAAAGAATTAACTGGGGGTGACAATTATAAATGCATATCCATAGGTTCCACTAGAAATTCCAAAAATTATGTCCAGGGCCAGAGAATCTGTATTTTAGGAAGGAAGTCATAGAACTCTCTTCAAATACACTGGATTAAAAGAAATAAAAGCAATAAATTCAGAGGTTGAGAAAAGGAGAGGTTGTATAAATGTGTTCATTTCATATTTTTCATAGAATGTAGCCAATAGAAACTGTCTACTATTGGAGAAATCAAGTCATGAGTATACACTTAAGAGTTATGGAATTAACCATAGTAGAATTAAAAACAAAAATAGTTAAGAAAGGCCATCTCCAAGGAGTAGAACTGGAGTGAGACAGAGTAACTTTCACTTTTTCTTTATGTTTGAACTTTCTTCCTCAAATACAACTACTTTCTTTATAATAAAACAAATACAAATAAAAACAATAGGGAAGTCAGTAGAACGAGGTTATAGGCCAACAACCCTGCCTTGCCTTCTCATACTTCAGTCCACTGAACTCTGCCTACCAACCACCCTACAACAGCCACAGCAGACAGGGTTGCACCCTGACACCCCAGGAAGGTCAATATTGAACTGGACTCCTTCCTTTAGCATGGGCTCCTTCCTTCCAGAGGTAGGCTTGGCAACTGAGGGTGAGTGAAATGAAGAGGACACTGTGATATAAGAAATTGTTACTGCTGCCTGACAGCTACAACCTGGAGGCACAGAGCCTGGACTCAGGGAGGAAATGAACCTTCCCAGGGTCACATAGTGACCCAGTCCTTTCCAGAACCAGCAGTCTTTGGGGCTCAAAAACAGGCATGAAATATAAAACAAATTTTTTTGGAATTGGGCCATGGCAGTTGGCTTAAGCTTACACCATGGATTCACATCTGGGCACAGGGGCCCTGTGACAGGATGTGCTGGGGACCCAGAGATTTAGAACATGTGAGTGGGGATGCTGCTTTTGAGGGAAGGAGGGGAGCATGACAGTGGCCCCTGAACAGTGGAGTAACGTGGCTCCCTGACTCCCTGCTCTAGATGGCTGGTTTCTGGGTGAGGTTTATCTAGGCCATCCAGCCCAAAACCCTCCAGGCTAAAGCCGGTGCCAGAAACTCGATGTCCTTTCCATGGTGAAGGTATTTCTCCCTTCCAAAACATCCTGTGCTGGCTTGGAAAGTGTCTCAAAACAGAAAAGCCGAACATCTCCTCCCTTTCATGATACCCACTGTCTCTGCCAGGGCTGGGGTGGGCAGAGAGGTGAGGCTGTGTGGCCTGAGCAGGGCCTGAACATCCTGACACCCCTGGCCAGAGGTGACAAGGCTCTAATGAGCTGAATGACTGATTTGGGGAGTTACTGTGTGGAGGTTTTCTCACCAGGCTGTGAGAATTCAGGGTGGAACACCTTGGAGGAGAAGGCTTGACAGATGAAAGAGCACTTAGATGGGCCTGACTGAGGGGTAATCCTCAGGTTGTAAACATAAGTACAGAGAGAGACTCCCTAAAGGATCACAATATTTGTATGGGAATAAGCAGGATACTGCAGTGTGAACACACATGCCATGGAAACCACAGGCATACATATTTAAAAATTTTTTTTAGTTGTCAATGGACCTTTATTTTATTTATTTATATGTGGTGCTGAGAATCGAACCCAGTGCCTCACACATGCTAGGCAAGCGCTCTACCACTGAGCCACAACCCCAGCCCATCACAGGCATATTTGAAGGGAATGGGGTAAAGGGACACTTTTCAAAGCAATATGAGGAAGATTACATAAGACAGTTTGAAATAATCTGTGACTACAAGGATCAATAACAAGGTGTCATCAGCCCAAGTTTGGACAGGCAGTTGGACGACCTTACAGAAATATTTCCATGGAAGGTTGCAGGGCCTTTGTGGAGGGCTGTGGTTCTAGGCTGTGGTTTTGTGACTTGTTATCAGGCATGAATGCATGAGATCCCCTACTTCCTGTTTTATTTATTTATTTGTTTGTTTGTTTGTTTGTTTATTTTTGGGTAGGGTTTAATAAAAGTGATTCCATTTTGATTCTGACAATTTTCACAGGACCCAGATATGACCCCACACAAGGCGAACACTGTGTTTTTAAAAAAGAACCCATGACTTTGTTGGTGTTAGTTCTATTCAGATGAAGGGGTAAGAATTAGCTTTGGCTCTTTCTCTGTTCTGCACCCAGTGTGATTCACCTTCTCCCATGTTCAGCTTATTTACCTGACAAATGGGTTGATTCGTGTGTCTCAGGTGTTAATGGCATAGTGGCACAACCCATCTGAGCTGACCAGCCTCTGATGTAACAGTGAATGCAGCAGAGAATACACCCATATGGCACCTGCTGAGTGCCAAGCACTGCTTTGAGGGATACACAAATATGACTCTAACCCTCAGTCTCAGCTCTTAGTATACCTATTGTAGAGAGGAGGAGATACAGCACAGGAATAAAAGTGGCAGACTTCAGCTCTAACTAGCTTTTGGCTTGAGATGGGGTTCTTGGCCACTAGTTGTTCGGCCCCTACATTAGTCCATGATAATTTGATTGGTCATCTCTATAGCTGCAGGGTCCAGGAAAGTGCCAGACACTTATTCTTGGTAAATATTTTCATGAAAATTAGTACCCACACACCTTTAGTACATAAAATAGACAATTATTATAAGTGCAAAGGGGTATGAAAGTAATAGAAAGACACTAATGTGTTCTGAGCAACCACAATTAAATGAATGGTGACAAGACAGTCACCATGTGTCAGTATGATCTATTATTTCCTTACTATCACAATAACTGAAGTTCCAAAGAGGCAAGCCATTCTCAGAGAGGGCACCCAAACGGAACTGGCAAAAAATGCACATCGCCTTCTCAAAAGTTTGTATATTAATTTTAATTGCTGCCATAACCAATCACTATAAACTTAGCAACTTCAGACAATACATGTTTATAATGTTCTGTAGGTCAGAATTCTGGTCACAGTGTGGGTGAGCTGGTTCTCAGCTTCAGGTTTCACAAGGCTGAAATCAAAGTGTTGATTTTTTTTTGGAAGTTCTGGGGCTGAAGCCAATTTCAAACTTACTCAGGTTGTTGTCAGAATTCAGTTCCATGCAGTTGGAACTGAAAGATTCCAACTGAAAAAAGACCGAGATTCTTTTTTCCTTGATGGCTACTGACAAGGCATCTCTCTGTTTCCAGAGAGGTCTTTCCATTTTCATAAGTTACATGTATTCCTTGATGTGTGGTCCTCTTCAAAGCCTCCAATAATGGGACAAGTCTTCACACTTGGAATATTTCTGTCCTCCTGGCTAATTCACCTTGCATCTCCACCTTCAGTGGCTACTTTTAAGTTCTTGCTATGGTTTGGATGTTAAATGTCCCTCAAAGACCCATCTGTTAAAGGTTTGGCACATGGGGTGGTGCTATCGAAAGATGGTGGGAACTTTAGGAGCTGGGTCATAGTGGGAGATTCCTATGTATCTCAAAAAGTGTTATGGGACCCTGGTGTCTGTCTGTCTCTCCCCTCCCCCCCATTCTCTTTTCCAATTCCAGATGTGATTCTTTGTTCCTACACATACTCTTCCATGATGAGGTGCCATCTGCCACTTTCATCAGAGGTCAAATGCGTTTGCTTGATCTTGGAGTTTGAACTTTCCAAACTGTAAATGAAGTAAACCTTTTCTCTTTATAGAGCCTCTGGTATTTTGTTGTAGTAATATAAAGCTGACTAATACAGGGGTAATGTGATCCATTGTGTTTACCCAGATGAATCAGGGTGATTTTTTCTCAAATTAAGGTCAGCTGAGCATAACCTTCATGCCATCTGCCAAACCCCCTCACAGTAGTGCTGAGATTACTGTTTGACTTAATAACTACAGGATAGAATCTTTAGGGGTCAGCTTTGAAGTTCTACCTCCCTCTCTAGGTCTTTGGGAAATTAAGCCTAAAGCATACAAAAAAGGATGATAAAAGTAAATAATGCAGAGAGAGCTATCAGCAGTAAACTGGTTACTGCCCACTCAAAAAGGAAGCCTAGCTCTGGCCAAAAAGCTGATATTTCATAATAACGGGAAAGCGCAGGGTGTTCCTGAGGGTGCACATGATCAAAATGTGGAGGCAGGGTGTGGTGTGAAACCTCCAATGTCAATATGATCACAAAACAACAAGAGTTCCATTCCAACAGTGACAAAGTAGAGAATGTTAACTGGTTCTAGTTTTGTTTTGTTTTTTTTTAATCTTAAGTGTATTATAATTTGGAGCATCTTAATTTAAACTCTAAATTTCAGAAAATCAGTTTTGGTGAACCAAGTTCTGGGGAATTAGTAAAGAAAATGGGAATAAATATATATATTTATAAGTGCTCATTTTTGTTTCTAAAATATGAGTCTTCTTTTTTGTATATGTGTGGTACTGGGGATAAAACTCAATACTTCATGAATGCTAGGCAAGCACTCTATCACTGAGCTACAAACCCAGCCCCAAGTATGAATCTTTTGAAGAGTGTTTCTGGAACATGTTTAGGGTGAACAGTCCATAAATCATTATACATAGGCACATCCATGGTCATGGCCAAACTTTCCAACAGATTTGAAAACTAGAATATGTGCTGATTTGTGGATCCACCACAGTGGTCTCCAAGTGAAGGGGATTGCACACATGAGCTGTAAGAAGGTGAGTAATTCATGCTTGCCTAAAGTCAGCTTTTCTTCCTGCATCAATGAGAGCCAAGACTAGGGTAGTTGGTCCTCAGAGTATAGAGGAGGAGCAGCTCTAGTCCTACACTGCGTTGATGGGCATGCAGTGTTGATTTCCCCTTTGAGTTCTTGGATTACTCGCAAGGCCAGGCCTAAAGCCATTCTTCTGTCCTGGAACACTAAGAACTGCACTTCCCTTTCCCTGTAAGCTCCTGTGTGGCCCTGACAATGGCATAGGCCACCTTCCTTATCCTAGGTAAAGTTATGTCAGTTAAGAATTGAAGTATAGAAGGGAGATGGAGTCTGTAGGGTTCTGTAGTTTCTGTACTTATTAGTAAGGTTCAAAATGTTCCTAAATGACCATTTTCCTGGGGTGGTCTTGCACCCTGGAGGATGATGATAAATTGGGAGAATGATGACAATAATAAATTGGGAGAATGAGAAGTGTTGCTTCCCCCAGCTTAGGGTAGTGAGGGAGCTACATTGAGTGGAAGAGTTTCAGGACCTATGAAGCTGACACTTGGGCAGGGACTGGATGGAGCAGTGCAGCTGGGCAAGGGGAAGGTGATGGTTCTCACGCTCAGGGCTAGTGAAATGCCTACCCATCAATCATGAAGAAGCTGTGGGTCTGGACCACTATTTCCCATGGCAGCTGGGTCCAAAGTGGGAGTGATCTCATCATGCCTGTGTGTGTCAAGTTGTGCCCAGGTGAGGCCAGAGCAATCTGCAGAGGTCTTTGGGAACAGCACATCTCTTGATTTAGACTTTACTTTTGGACCACATGTGGAGCTGAGTTTCACTCTTTTCCAGAATTTTACACACCTGCTTTGCCCTGTTGATCCTGAGTTTGAGGGCTGGCAGTACCTTGCCTTTACCTGTCACTTCCCCTTGGCAGAGGGGCAGGTGACATGCTTCTTCTCCCACCCCTACTGTCCCCTATGACTTTAAGTTATTAGCAGGAATTTGACATGAAATAAAATGTGTTCACCCCTCCATTGTCACTTGGAAGTCTGCAGTCATAGAACTCATCCAGTTCATTTACAGGAGAATAATAGGACAAACAACTCAGAACTTGCAGTATGAACTGTTCTTGCTGTTCTGGTTGCTCAGGTGTGCGCCTGATGAGAGGCTGGTCAGCCTGTTTTGTTCACAAGGAAGATAGTAAGTTGGGCTGTGGTTAGAAATGGAGCCAGGCTGGGTATGGTAGCCCAAGCCTGTAATCCCAGCAACTCAGGAGGCTGAGGCAGGAGTTCAGGCCAACTTCAGCAACTTCGTGAGACCCTGTCTCAAAATAATAAACAACTGAGATGGGGCTGAAATTGTGGCTCAGTGGTAGAGCACTTGCCCGGCACGTGTGAGGCCCTGGGTTCAATTCTCAGCACCACATATAAATAAATAAAATAAAAAGAGCCATTGACAACTACATAAATAAAAAATAAACACAATTGAGGTGTAGCTCAGTAGTAAAGCATCCCTGGGTTTAATCCCCAGTACCAAAAAAGAAAAAGAAAAAAAAAGGAAAGAATTAGAGCCAGCCTCCTCAATTCTTTTTTGTTTCTTTTTAAAAAATTTATTTGTTCTTAGGTATACATGACAGTAGAATGTATTGTGACATATTTATACAAACATGGAGTATATCTTATGCTAATTAGGATCACAGTCTTGTGGTTATATATGATGTGGAGATCATTGTGGTGTATTCATATATGTACAAAGGAAAGTTGTGTCAGATTCATTCCACTGTCTTTCCTATTCCTATCCTTCTCCCTTCCCTTAATTTCCCTTTGTCTAATTCAATGAACTTCTATTCTTCCCTTCCTGTGTGTTAGCATCCACATATCAAGAGAACATTCAGCCTTTGGTTTTGGGGGAATAGCTTATTTCACTTAGCATGATTGTCTCTGGATCTATCCATTTACCGGCAAATGTCACAAAGTCCTTCTTTTTTATGGCTAATATTCTATTCTGTATAGATACACATTGCATATTTTCCTTATGCATTTCAGTTGAAGGGCTCCTATGTTGGTTCAATAGCTTAGCTATTGTGACCAATTATTTATTTCTTGAAGAGCTCTCTATTTTTAGTGTCCATAACATGGCACTAGACTTACTCTTTTGTTCTGCTTAAGAGTTCTCAGTTCTCAGCAGAATCCATTTCTTTTCTTTTCTTTTCTTTTTGTGAGGGGTACTGGGGATTGAACCCAGGGGTGCTTTGCCACTGAGTCACATTCCCAGCTGTTTTTACTTTTTATTTTGAGACAGGGCCTCCCTAAGTTGCTGACACTGGCTTTAAACTTGGAATCCTCACACCTCAGCCTCCCAAGCCACTGGTATTATAGGCATGCACAACCACGCCTGGCTCCCATTCCCATTCTTGTTCCCAAAAAACTATATGGGCTTTACAATTACTCCTTAGGAATGCTCCCCCAAACTACAACAAATCCTTAACAGACAAAACTTGTGAGACCCCACAGGTAACAGTTATTTTCAGTATCTGCTGATTAAGAAAACACACAATGACAAAAGTACATTGAGTTCTGTAACATTGTTTTTCTGCATTTTATTAATTGTGATGGCATATTATACACTTGAAAAATTTAGTATTGTATATAGGTAACACATTATGTACAATTGGCGCTCTGTCAGTTCTGCACCCATGAATTCAACCAACTGAAACAAAATTATATCTATACTGAATGTGCACAAACTTTTTTTCATGTCATGATTCTCTAAATAACACAGTATAACCACTCTTACTTAACATTTACTTGCTTAGTGTCTGGCGAGGTCCCAATCTTTGCTTCCAAGATGGTGCTTTATTGCTTTGTTTTCTGGAGGAGCCAAATGTTGGGTCCTCAAATGGTGGAAGGGATAGAAGGACAGAAAGGATCTAGCTAGTTCCCTCAAGTCCTCCCCCCTAATTTTATGTGGTGCTGACAATTAAAGCCAAGGTGTGCTAAGAACATGTTTTATCATTGAGGTACATTCCCAGCTTCCTCAAGTCTATAATCCATTTATGAGGGCTTCACTCTTATAATATAATCACCCCTTAAAGGCTCCACCTCTTAATACTATCACATTGGTGATTATTTTTAAACATAGGAAGTGGGGGGGTACCCATAACATACAAACCAAAGCATCATGGTTCCTACTCTGTGGAAGCGCAAAGTGTAGAAACCAAAAGTATAGAAACCAAACCAAATACATGGCCACTAGAAATTTTATAGTTTTAGCTGTTATGTCTATGATCTATTTCAAATTAATTTTTTAAAATATTTTTTACTTGTCAATGGACATTTATTTTATTTATTTATATGTGGTGCTGAGGATTGAACCCCATGCCTCACACATGCTAGACAAGTGCTCTACCACTGAGCCACAACTCCAGCTCCATCAGATTGATTTTTGATATGGTTTGTAATAAGGCTAGAGCTTCATTTTATTGCATAGGAATGCTTGTGAGTTTTTCCAATCCCATTTGTTGCAAAGACTACTCTTTTCTTGGCATCTTCACTGAAAATCAATTGAACATACATGTGTGATTCTACTTCTAGACTCTCTTCCATTGGCCTTTGTCCAAATTACTATAGCTTTATACTAAGTTTTAAAACTAGGTAGCACAAGTTTTCTGACTAGCTGCTTTTGACCTCTGTGGGGCAAGTTTTGATGCTGACTTTCTTTCATAGGAAGTTTATGTAAGTTCTTCCACCCTACTGCAGGGTGGCAGTAGGGCAGTGTTCTGAGATGGGAAATTGGGCTCTAATTTAATGTCTTTCACTCAGTGTAGCCTCTAGTGCCTCTTCTTCCTGAGGCACTGGCCTAGTGGATAGGGTTCTGGCATTAGACAGCACCTGCCTGCTGCAGCTCCCTCCATCTACCCCATGAGAGGTCTTTCAAGTTTACTAGGCTATTTCATAGAAAGACCTGGGGCAAGCTGGCAAGTTAAGAATGTCTCAGCAGCTGCAAGCTGCTGTTGCCCTGCTCTAGTCACTGATGGCTACAGTTGCTGCAAGCTTCTCTCTTTGCTTCCAAGGACTTCTGAATATTTCAAACTGAACAATTTCAGCCAAGCTGAAGCATTTTGTCTTCACAGAGGCACCAGTCCAGTTTAGATCAGTCATCATGGTGAACCCTGGCTACTGGTTCTCTTTGTGCCCACATTGAGTGACGTTGGCCTCTGCAAAAAGTGGCCAAATCCTGGAGAAGGGTGGAACACTATAGGAAGTCATTACCTTGAGTAAGCCACCCTGGAGGCAACCATTACCCACTCCAAGATGGTGGTGGCTGGGGGCAGTCCCATGGTGGCAGTGGCTGAGGACAACCACACAGTGGCAGCTGGGGTCAAGGAGATGACACCCACAATCAATGGAACAAACCCAATAAGCCAGTAAGAGTATAACAGCAAATAATTACTGGTTAACCTAGGCTTATTTTTGGTCTAATGCAACAGATAGACTAAAACAGATCTTAAAACAGTCTTCAAACTTTTGCCTGAATACCTCTGGCTCCTTTAGCAGCTAGAGCTCAGGGCATGAATGCCCCATCTTAGCCATAATTTCATTGCAGTTTGAAAATTTTTTCTCATCCCTCTTAAGAAAATCTTGTATCATTTCTGCCAAATTTGGAAGGGGGCCACATGATACTCATTCAAAAGAAAAAACACTAGAAATCCTCAACTATTTGGCTCAGCTCTTTGGAGCATGTGCTGTGTTATCTGCGGAGTGCTGTGGTAACATTTTGCTTTTTGCAGTAGGGACTACACAGAAGTTGTTAAATCAGAGTAAATATTAGTGTGACCCTAGACTTCCAGACAAAGAACATGTTCACAAGGAATGGACATAACACAGGCAAAAGGCTTTTGAGACTGAAAAATCCAGGACTTGGGAATGTTACCTCTGGAGACAAGCTCCCATTTGGGATGTTTTCAGAATCCACACATGGCATTCCTTTCTTTAGTAAATAAATTGTAAATAATTAAGGCAGCAAGAAAAGTTAGATTGTCTCTTAAACACTGAGGTGAATCTCTGTTTATTGAAAAACAGAGTGACGTTAACTTTGTTTGGATGACACCAGGAGACAGTACTCCAAGGAAGGCTGCAGTTTGCAAAAGCATGATCCTCCTGGAGGATTATTTAATGAAGAAAGCAGTTAGTGTACAAAGAAAAGAAGAGCTTGTGTTTCTTCATTTCTGTCCCATAACTGTCAAAAACCAGGATTAGGTTAAGTCTTCACTTTCTGTAATTGGCCTTTGAATCAAAGAACTGAGAGACAATCTAAAAAATATCTTAGGTTGCAAATGACACATATCCATTCTAAGTGGAAAATAAAATTCTGTAAATATTATTTAGATAAGGCAAAGTTGTTCCCTAAATTGTTCAATATTGTCACCTACCAGATAAATATTACTATTCTGCGATGTTATTGGCTTGTACTATGTGGGTATTATATGTTTTTAAAACTATATGTAAAATATATATTGTATTTTTTTTAAAAAAAGGAATGTCTCAGCAGATGTCCAACTGAGGAATAAGCTGGTTGCTTCTGGGCATCTAAGATAATTATGATAACCTTTTTGGAATTACACTCTGTTAGCTTTGGTTACAGCAAAGCACCCGTCCCAACTCTGTACTAAGACTGCTAAAGGAAACTCCTGTATCTCCTCTTGCCCTATCTGTCTCCATTTGTCCAATTATGTAAGCCTAAGGCTATAGGATAGGACGACAGGGCTGGCTCTGGAGCTCTACAATATGTTCTGGGTGCTTCTACGTTAGGGATTTCCTTTTACAGTGTGGAATACTAAATGCCTGTGGGTCCTCACCCTTGTGTCCTGAACTCATCAGTTTCCGGGAAACAGGAAAAGACCCATTAAACGCTCCATTACACACAGCTCAATAACAGTAATATTAACATCAAAATCACTCACATGGGTGCTTCCCATGCACCAGTTTCCTCTACTCAACATTAACTCATTTACCTAACAGTCCACCCGCTGAAGTAGGATCACTAACCTTCCAGCTGAGGAAACAGAACACAAAAAGTTAACACTGCCCAAGCTCACAGAACTAGTAAGCCAGACAGCTACAATCCAATTTAGAAGGCACCACACTGCTACTTTCTGCACAGGAAAGGGAGAGAAAGACTACCCATACTGGTCATCGTTTTGCTGCGTATTTAGTTGAAACTAAACAGGAATAACGAAATCCACGGTCCGGAGCAAGGAGAAAATACAAATCTTGGGTGGCCCATCTGTCTCTAAACGACTCAACCCCACAGTTTCAGACTGTGATAGTAGGAGCAAAGCCCAGTCTTCCTGACCACTCCGCCTGCAAACCCTCAGCCAACGTCCTCTGGGCAGGGCGCCCAACGCTCGTGGCTTGCCTGACACCCCCTTACGAGGGAGGAGTCTCAGCTCCCACGCACTGGAAGGCACAGACTCGCTCGTTATCCAGCGGAGCTCAGCCCGCTCGGAGCAGAGGAGAGGCTGATAACCCCAAGCCGAGCCTGCCGCCTGGGATCCTGCCATCTCGCAAGCCCGGATTAGTTCCAGAGGCCGCTGTAAGGGGCTAGAACCCAGGCCACACGAGCAAGGCCAAGTGCACGTGCGAAAGCCGAAGCTGCGCTTGCGCGTGGCGTTCGTGGCGCGTGCCTGGGCGTGGAACTGTGGGAAGCGCATGTGCACCGAGCGCGTTGCGGGAAGTAAAGGGAGTGGCTGGCTTTTGGAGAAGAGCTAGGTTGGGGAGCAGGTATCTCTTTGCAAGTGCGGAATCGCACCTCTCTCGCAAATTTTAGCCGCGGAAAGAAGAGAATAGTTCAGTCCACTGAGTGTAGAAGGGGATTAAATACTCATTAGATGGACCAACTTAAGTCTACAGTGTGAAAACAGCTGGCACATTCTCCTAAATCTCCCTCCCACCCCTGTCCCATGTGGTTCCTTACTGCTGACCCCATGCTCAGTGCTGTAGATAAATAAAATTTATAATCGGAAGGTCTAGGTCTAGTGTGGCTTCTGGCCAGGCACGGCATATTCCTGGAGCTCGTTATTCCCATTGTTAAAATGAGGAGGGTGCACAACGTGTTGAACACTGCAAATTATTAAATTGAAGGAAACGGATGACCACTTGAGCGACTTGTTGCACGCGCTTGCGTTGGGTGCTGCAGCCTGGTGCCAGGAGGGTTGTGGGAAAGGTGTAATGAGTAGTGCTGAAAATGCAGTGGGGAACAAGAAGGTGAGGGATAAGTTCTGCGTGGGAGGAGGGAGCATTTAGGGCAGGTTTTATAAAGGAGGTGACCTCTGAACTGGATCTTGAGGGATGAGATGGGAATGGGATGTGCCTGGCAAAGGGGATGTCTGGAAGCCTGCACAGGACAAGGATGTGCCAGGTGAATTCTGGAAATTGTTACTTGCCAGTGTTGGGGGTGTGGGCTTGAAGAGGGAAACGGGAAAGAAGTGTGAAGGGCCTTTGAAGTCCTCTTCACCTGCAGACCAAAAACTTACAAGGAGATGTGTGTTTCAGTAAAGTCACTCTGGCAGGAACCAAACAGAAATTGTAATTGTACCAAGGGAATGTTGGAGGAAGGAAATTTATTTCATAGTCCCTGGAATAATGAGGACCCGAGTCTGGGGGTGTAATGGGGATGGAGAAAGAAGCAGGATACCAGAGAGATTTTAGAGATGATAATCGACAGGCTTTCTTGGCTCCCTTTTAAAGTGGAGTCTGAGATGACTCTTGGGTTTGGAAAACTGAACTGCCTGGTCACTGTGTGCTGGTTAGGGAGACCTAGTGCTGCTTTGTGTCCTTATGAATGTCCTTGACAATCATTAAGACATTTAAGTGTTTACTAAGTGTAGTCCCTACACCAGCCACTCAGTGTCTGAAGATTTTGTTAAAAAAAAAGATTGGATTAGTCTCTGTCCTCAAGGTGTTTGTAGTTGAAAAGAGTAAGTAGACATGTACCTAAATAGTTATATCCTTGTGATGAAGAATTATAGGTGTCTTTACCTAAGACAGATTATGCGTGAGAGTAAGGAGAGCTTCGTGGAGGAGAGAAGCCTGAGCTTTAGGGAAATGAAAACCCCCAGCACAGAAGCCATGTGAGCAGGAAGACCAGAGGAGTTTATGGTGTGTTCAGAGAACTAGAAGCAAATGCTAGAGTATAAAAATGGGAACTTAGGTTTTGTTCTCTAGAGGTTGGGGAGCCATTGCAGGGCCTTAGGCAGAGGAAGGCTTTATCTATCTATCCATTTATTTATTTACTTATTGTTTTTTAGACATACATGACAGAGTGTATTTTGGCATATTATACATACATGGGGTATAATTTATTATAATTAGGATCCTATTCTTGTGGTTGTACATGATGTGGAGTTAAATTGGTCATGTGTTCATATATGAACATGAGAAAGTTATGTCAGATTCATTCTACTGTCTTTCCTATTCCCATCCCCCCCTCCTTTCCCTTCATTTCCCTTTGCTAATCCACTGAACTTCTTTTCTTCCCTCTCCCTTATCTCATGTTAACATCTGTATATCAGAGAGAACATTCAGCCTTTAGTTTTTTGAGATTGGCTTATTTCACGTAGCATGATAATGAGGAGGACTTGTTTAGATTTGGGTTTTGGACCAAATGCAATGCACCAAATGCTTACCCTGGTGCATTGTGGAGAACAGTTGTAAAAGGGAGAAACTTAGTTGGACATGGTGGCACACACTGGCTCAGGAGGCTGAGGAATTGAACCCAGGAGCACCTAACCACTGAGCCACATCCCCAGCCTTTTCTCCTTTTATTTTTTATTTTGTGACAGGGTCTCACTAAGTTGCTTAGGGCCTTGCTAAATTGCTCAGGATAGCTTTGAACTTGCAATTCTCCTGCCTCAGCCTTCCAAGCTGCTGGGATTATAGGAGTGTACCACCACATAGGCAACAAGCCATCTTTTTTTTTTTTTTTTAATATTTATTTTTTAGTTGTAGGTGGACAGAATATCTTTATTTTATTTTTATGTGGTGCTGAGGATCAAACCCAGTGCCTCACGCGTGCTAGGCAAGCACGCTACCACTGCGCCATAACCCCAGCCCAACAAGCCATCTTTAAATGATGATTTGGGCTCTCTATTCCCTTGTGCTGGGTTCACAATTTCTGGTGCTCACCTGTATGCCTCCTTGGGTAGAGAGACTTATGTGAGTTCAACAGCATGGTTCCAAGGTCCTGGGGTCTCATGTGATGACCAGATCTGGAACCAATCTACTCACCTCCCACCTGCTTTTCTGGGTGATGCTCTCAATAAAGAGTGAGTGTTGTCAGAGGAGTTATGTATTTGCTGGGTGCATGAGAGTAGAGCAACAACTTTTATTATATTTTAATATTATGTCCCCACTTTTCAGAGTAGATTAGTTGTTTTGTATGTGTAAAGGATTAGGCCTCTTTTTTTTTTTTTTTTTTTTTTTAGCTGTAGATGGACATAATGTCTTTATTTTATTGCTTTGTATGTGGTGCTGAGGATCGAACCCAGGGCCTCACGCATGCGAGGCAAGCGCTCTACCGCTGAGCTACAATCCCAGCCCCAGGATTAGGCCTCTTTGCAGCATGTGGTGGTGTATGCCTGTAGTCTCTGCGGCTTAGAGGGCTGAGGTAAAGGATCACTTAAGCCTATGAGTTGAAGACCAGCCTGGGCAGCACAATGAGACCTCCTCTCAATAATAATGATAACAACAACAACAACAACAATAGCAATAGCAATAACAATAATAAGTCCTGGTGGAATCAGCTGCCTTTCTAGAAGCTACACAGTTACATAAAGAACTTATTCTTTCCCTCCCTGAGCTATATCTCAGACGTATTTCTTGGCTACAGTAAGATCAATATAAATAGAAAATTAATTTTTTGTATGAATACACAGTAGTGGCTTTCCCTGAGTTAATTTATAAATACACTTGGAGTATTTATTCACAATATTTGGCCAAATTTGAAATCTTCAAAGGTTAATAGAAATTTAATATTTAGCTGGGTGCAGTTATGCATACCTGTAATCCCAGTGGCTCAGGAGCCTGAGGCAAGAGGCTCATAGGTTCAAAGCCAATATCAGCAATTTAGCAAGGCCCTCAGCAACTTAGTGAGACCCTGTCTCAAAATAAAAAAAATTTTAAAAAGGCTAAGGATGTGGCTTGGTAGGAAAGCACCTCTGAGTTCAATCCACTGGTACCAAAATAATAATAATAATAATAATAATAATAATAATAATAATAATAATATTTATCGAGTACTTCATAAGCACAGTGTTTCACATGCATTTTTTATATAATTCTCACAATTTTCCATGAGTTAGATGTGATCATCTTCAACCATTTTTTTTGGTACCAGGGATTGAACGCAGGGGTACTGAACTACTGAGCCACATCCCCAGCCCTATTTTGTGTTTTATGTAGAGACAGGATCTCACTGAGTTGCTTAGTGCCTCGCTGTTGCTGAGGTCAACCATTTTTTTCCACCAGTCACTTGGAGTAAGTTTGGAGTGAGATGGAGCTAAATGAAGTAAAGTTGGGTAAGGTGGAGTAAGATTTGGGGTAATATTGGAGTAAGACTGGGGTAAGGTGGAGTATGGTGGAATAACTTGTCCGAGATCATTCTGTTAGAGAGAGGCAGAATCAGGGTTTGAATTTGATATGTCAATCCCAGAAGGTTAGCTCTTGACCACTGGGCACCTTGCCCTTAATTTTATTCATCTGAGATTTTACTAAGAACATCTGTCATTTAACAGCCTGCAGCGCTAACTTTTAAGACTTGAGACTCTGTTTTCCTACAACTTCTCTTTCCTTCCTTCCTTCTTTTCTTTCTTTCTGGTATTGGAATTAAACTCAAAGACTCTACCACAGAGCTACATCCACAGCCCTTTTTTATTTTTAGGACAGAGTCTTGCTGAGTTGCTTAGGGCCTCACTAAGTTGCTGAGGCTGGCCTCAAACTTGTGATCCTCTTCCCTCAGCCTCCTAAGTTACTGGGATTACAAATGTGTGCCATTGTGCCCCGCTCTACCTTTCTTGTTCAAGTTCTGTATGAAGCAGCTTTTTGTCTTCCATTTAACTGAGGGATTTGAGGGAACACACAAATTTTGTCACCTTGCTTTGCCCATGCTAGGAGAGTAATTAGCATTGGCCTCTGGCCTTGGGAAGAGAACATGGTAGCTGGTTGAGATGGCATCCCAAAGTGGGCAGTGGAGCACAGTTCAGAGGATGGTGCCAGAGCAAAAACTCACTGCTCATGAAGGCTGATCTGGCATCTGGTAACTTTCTAAATTCTTTTTTTTTTCCTGAAAAATAGGACATAGTAGGCTGAATGCCTTTGAGTTTCTCAGACACTGGCTTAAATGGGGAGGGCTGAGGTCTACCTGCTACTAGTATCTGGTCTTTAGAAAGCTTAGGTCTGATGGTGGTGCACACGGAACACATGTGACCAGTTTGGAGGAGTCTGAAGCACTTGTTGGAGGAGGGAGATGAGAGGGAGGGAAGGTCAGAGGTACTTGGTTTAGTGTTGGCAGTGAAGCTGTAGCCCATGGAAGCAGGAGAAGGCCCAACCAATGTTGTTAACCTTCGTTTTCTTTTTTAAAATATTTTTTAGATGTTGATGGACCTTTATTTTATTCATTTATATGTGGTTCTGAGAATCAAACCCAGTGCCTCACACATGCTAGGCAAGCACCCTACCATTGAGCCCCAGCCCCAGCCCTTGGTTTTCTTTATAGTATTTTGTACAGGTTTCTCATAGATAAATCTGGCCAAATGAGGCAGTTGGAAACAGTCATGTCATCTGGATGATTCAGTGGATAAAGTGTTAGCTGTAATGAATCTCTGGATTTATTACTGAGGGGTTTTCTTTTGTGTGTGTATATGTGTGCATGTATGTGTGTGTGTGTGTGAAAGAGACACACACACACTAGGTATTAATCCCAAGGCTTTGTGCATGCTGGTAAAGTGTTCTCCCACTGAGCTATATCCTTGACCCTATTTCTGAGGTTTTTTTTTTCTTTCAAAAACCTTTCTGTGGGGCTGGAGTTGTGGCTTAATGGTAGAGCACTTGCCTAGCATGTGTGAGGCACTGGGTTTGATTCTCAGCACTTCATATAAATAAATGAATAAAATATAGATCCATCAACATCTAAAATATTTTTTTAAAAAAACTTTCTGTGCTTTTAAGTGTTGTCCAATAAAAAAAATCATATTCCTTTAACCAGGTTTTTTCTTGAGACAGTAATGTGCCTTTGCCTGTCCAAGTTTTTTCTAAGGTGACGATAACATACCATGAACCATCTAGGAAAGTAGCTGCCAAAAATAACAGCTGTGAAATGATTTGTGATGCTGCTCAGGATAAACATATTTTTCCCTTTTCATTTTATGATCAGTAAGCTCTAGAAGTTCTTATTTGTAATTGCACTTTCTTCTCAATACTGTATTTCTTAATTTCAAAATGGACACAGAACAAGTATCACCCTTGGGTTTTTTTTTTTATATCAGTTATGAATTTGGGACCTGTGACCAAGCAGGCCTTCATTTCTCAGTCTCTGCAGGATTGGGTTTTCCTGTTTTTGTCATTCTTGGTTTATGTCGTAGGCACACTTTGTGTAGAAGAGAAAAATACTTGTGAAGGAAGCTTCCAAGGAGGTTACCAGGTGCACAGTTCAGCCAAGTAGGTGACTCTATGGGAGGCATCTCTTTGTGTTTGTTCAGATCGGGAAGGGTGTGACAGTGTGTTGGAAGAGATTCGGCTCATGGCCAAATAACTTAACCACCTGAGGTATGAGGCAGTTCCTCCACGTTGTCATTCCATTGGGGTCCAACATAATTGCTTGAGAAACCAAGTGTGTGGGAAAGTAAACAGCTCCAGATGATGCTCATAATGTACAGCATAATGATTTCTAATTGTATGTCTCAGGGACCACTTTGGCTTCTGACACATAAACAGATTTCTTCCTACAATTGCATTTATGGTAGAAATGTATCTACTTGCCTGCTGAAGATTTTATGAGTAAAATAAGAAAAAGGAAAACAAGAATGAGGAATGGATAGATAAATTAAAACAGCAATGTTAATAGTTATGGAAGCTGCATGATGGGTAGCTGAGGGTTCATTAATCTCTTCAGTCTACTTACTTATTTAATTAGTTAGTGGTACTGGGAATTAAACCCAGGCATGCTTTACCACTAAGCTATCTCCCCAGCTCACCTCCTTTGATGTGACAGAGGCTGACCTTGAACTTGTGATCCTCCTGCCTCAGGCTCCCCAATAGCTAGGATTACAGGCATGTGCCACCTGTGCCCAGTTCTTCCCTATACTTTTGTGTGTATCAGAACATTTCCAAAGTAAAAAGTTTTTATAAGTGCATAAAGTGTTTGTCTTAGTACATTTGTGTTGCTGTAACAAAATGCCTGAGGCTAGGTCATTGTGTTAGGTAAAACAAACCTGAGATAATCAACTTATGAAGAAGAAAGATTTACTCTTGGTTTTAGAGATCTCAGTCCATGATCATTTGACCTTGTTACTTTTGGGCCTGTGGCAAGGAAGCCCCTCATGGAGGGAACACATGATGAACCAAACTATGCACTTCATGGCTGGCAAGCAAAAGACAGTGCAAGGAACTGGAGTTCCACAGTATCTTCAAGGACATGTCCCAGATGACCTAAAGACCTCCCAGTGAGTTTCACCTCCTGAAGGTTCTATTGTCTCCCAGTAGTGCCACTCTGAGCAGCAAGCCTTTACCACATGGACCTTTGGAGGATACTTAAGATCCAAAATAGCTGGGCACAGTGGCACACACCTGTAATCACAGCTACTTGGGAGGTTGAGGCAGGAGAATCAGAAGTTTGAGTCCAGCCTGGGTATCTCAATATAAAAAATTTTATCTCAATATAAAAAATGAAAAGAGCTAGGGATGTAGTTCAGTGTTCAAGTGCTATAAGGTTCAATTCCTCATACCGAAAAATAAATACAAACTTTAACAATAATTTATAAACAACAGAAATGTACTTCTTATAGTTCTGGAATCCAGGAAGTCTAAGATCAAGGCGCCTACATTTGGTGTTTGGTGAGGGCCATCTGACTGCATCCTCACACAGCAGAAGGGATGAATGAGAGTTTTCACAGGGTAGACAGCAGAAGGGCTAAATGGGCCCAGCTATTACCCTCTATCCTTGTTATAAAGTCACTATTCCCATTCACAGAAGTTCTACCTTGATCATATTGATGATTAAGTTTGAGCACATGAATTTGGAATGCGTTCAAATCATAGCAGTATTCAAGAATTTGTCTATAGATGTTCATGCATGACCCATCATTTGATATTTGATGATATTTGGTATTCATCATTTGATATCAAATGATTATCAAGTGATATCAAATAGTATTTGATATCACTTGATAATCATACTGCATTCCTGTTTTGCTGAAGACATGGAGCTAGGCATTTGGATATAGTGCCAATTTTCTACTTTCATGGGACTTAGAACTGGGATAGGAATAGACATTAACATCATACAAATGTTGAGTTTCAGACAGGGTGTAATGATGAAAACCTTGTGCAGTGAAAGTCAACAGGGGGAGTCAGAGCAGGTTTTACCTCAGAATTGAGGACTGATCTGGCACCTGCAGGATGACTAGAAATTAACTGGGCATCATGGGGAGGGGAAGAGTGAGTCTCAGGTGGTGAAACTTACCTGCATAGTGACGCCAGGGACTTGAGAAGGCCCAGGATGATAGATCCCAGAGAGAAGGGTGTTCCCAGGCATCTTAAGGAATTGACATTTTTCCTGGATGTGGTGGACAGCTATTGAAGTGTCTAAGCAGGGAGTGCCTGCAAATCAATTTCCCATTTTCAAGCTACCATTTGGTTGCTGGGTGGATGGTGAATGGCTGACACAGGGGTTGATGACCAGGTGAGAGACAACAGCTCCTCAGACTGTGGATCCCTGGAGTAGTGGCAGCAGGGTGCCATCCCAAGATGTGTTTGAGAGAAATGGAAGATATGGTGATGGTCTGGGTGGGGATCAGGGAGAGGCAGGGGTTTAGCATGGATGGCGGTGGGGTCATCTGCAGAGAGAGGACCCTAGATAGAGTACCTGGTATAGAGATGAAGTCCTGCATGTGACTAGAGGGAAGTATTGCGAAGGCCATTGGTTTTGTATCCTTGAAGCTCAGATGAGGCATCTGGCCTAGGGAAATGAGTCTAGGGCACTCCCCAACACGTAGATGATAAGCGTATGGCGGAGCTTGCTTAAGGAGAGGCACGAGCTGGCAGGACAGTGCAGTACACCCTTAAGCCCCAGCTTGGGTTTTTTTTCTTTGAAAATTAAACAAGTTAGAGCGATGCTTTCCTAACATGTACAAGACCCTGGGTTTGAACCCTACCATGGCAATAAAGAAATTAATTAATTAAAAAGGTTATATTTAAAGTTGCTCATCATAAAAATTTTAAACCATAGCAAATACAGATACAGACCCATTTCCTATTTGGTTATTACATATGTACATATGCATACAATTATTTCTATATTTTACATAAATTGGGTCATACCATTACCCAGCAACTTGTTTCCTTTGAAGTTCTTTTCTGATTATAAACACCATACAAAGTTATAATCTCAGTCTTCTCCTAAAATCTCATTTTCTGGAATGTCCCTGTTAGCATATTACTTCAGTTTAGCATCTTCTTCTAGACCTATGTAGTATTTTATTACATAGCTGCATCATTACTCAATCATTCCTCTGTTGAAGGACATCTAGGTTGTCTATAGATTTTCTATTAAAATAGTTCTACAGTGAATATACTTGAGTGTGTGTATTGCTTTGTATGCATTTATGAGTCTTGTTATAGGCTGGGTTCCTCTAAGTGGTATTACTGGGTCAATGACAATGCATATTTTAGAATTTTAACAGATGTTGCGTGATTGCCTGAGATTGCCTGTTTCCCCACACTTTTACCAGTACTGGATTTTACTCTTAATTTTTTTCCTATTCTGTAGGGGTGAAAAAGATTGCCCAGTAGATGCTTTAATTTACATTACATTGATGATTTGTGAGTTTAAGCATTTTAAAAATGTTTATTAGCTATAAAAAATCTTCAAGAGAAAATTGCATCTTTTGCCTGTTTTTTTAAGTTGTTTTTCCCTATTATCACAATCCTTTCTATGATATGATGTATATCATTATTAACATCTATTAATTGAATTGATTGATTGTTTAAATTATTTAAATTGTTCTCAAGTCTAATAATGTTCCCTAATTTAGAAAGCACACTGAGAAATTCCCCTTGTTCCATGTCACCTCCCCCTACAGTGCCCTCTGTCACTTGTCCCTGCAGGTTTCCTGCAGTGGAACCTTCCAGATAACCTTCCTAGAGTCCAGCCACTTTTTCTGATTCTACAATAGCTCCAGATGATGTAACAATCAGTGTCAGGCCAGGAAGGGCTCCCCTTGGGCCATCACCGGGGATCACTGCAGGATGCTTCCATAGTAGTATCATGAGCCTCATTTATCTTTGTGCCTAGCTGCCCCCAGTCTTGCTTTGGCCCCCCAACCTCCTATCCTATGTGAAAATTGTCAGATTCAAAATGGAGTTACTTGTGTCAAACCTTGGTAAAATGGAGTTAGGGAAGACCATGAAAGGAAGGTACTCACATATGATTTACCTGATAATAGCAATTATCATAAGATATTTTCCAAAACCACACCATACTACACAAATCACATAAGGACAGCTAGCAGCTTAGACAAAAACACTTGCCTGACACAGACTCTTGCAAGCCCAATCTAACCAAACAGGCTGCTATGACTTTATGATTACAAGTTTTACCTAGCACCTGCTACAACTTGAACACCATGAGCACCAAAGATTTTTCTTTCAAAAAAACTTATTGTAGCTTTTCTCTTTCCCAATAAAACACCAACCTTTTCCTTTGTTCTTCAGATGAATCAGAGGCTGTCTTGGTCTGTATGCATGTCCCACAAAAAACAATCCTAATTTTTTAATATTATTCCTTAATTTTTTTCTACTTGAAGATGTCTCTATACATTTATTTAATAGTTGACACTAGTTCCCAGGGTGTGCACCCCACCCATTATGTCCCTGGCTCTGGAGACTATCAATCTCTTCTATCGCCTTCTTTCTCTACTTGTTTTGTTTTGTAGCCATTTATGCTTTTTTCCCCTTTCCTTTCCTTCCTCTCTCCCCCTGCTTCCTTTATAGCAACCTTATTGAGATAAAATCCACATACCATACAATTCATCCATCTAAAGTATACAATTCAATGGTTTTTAATATCTTCACAGAGTTGTGTAACTCTAATCACACTCAACTTTAGGACATTTGCATTACCCTCTAAAGAAACCTTGTACCTATTATAGTCATTTCTATTTCTTCCATCCCCCATCACACCTTCAGCTACTAGGCAACAGCCAACTACTTTCTGTCTCTATAGATTTGCCTTTTCTGGACATTTTACACTAATGGAATCAGACAATGTATGCCCATTTGTTTTGAAAGTGGTGAGAATTGGCCAGGCTGCTGAACATCCTAACTGTGAGGTCTGGGCTCCAGATCCACTTAGTCAGGACTTGGGTGGGGCAGCTCTTCTCTTGCCTGGGTGGAGCCTGTGAGCTAGGATTTACCAGGGCTGACTGGGCGGAGGGGGGCAAGGATCTTGGGCTAGTTATGGAGCAAGTAGAGCCATAGTGAATTACAGCCACTCTTCAGTTTTAATGAATGCCGTGGGACTGGGCAGCTGTGGTCAGGATCAGATGGAAACTGGGGAAAATCTTTAGTGGTCAGGGCAGTAGCTCTGTTGGACCTCTGGACCCGATAATCTAGAGAGTCCTAGAACTTGAACTGTCTTGTCTCTATGTCCTTTCTAGATGCTATATCCAAGAAATCCATGAAAATGTCACCAAATTAGCTTTTTTGGAGAGGTTTTTTTTTTTTCATATTGGGGATTGAATCCAGGGGTGCTTAACCACTGAGGCACATCCCCAGCCCTTTTTATATTTTATTTAGAAACAAGGTCTTGCTGAGTTGCTTAGGGCCTCCCTAAGTTGCTGAGGCTGGCTTTGAACTCAGGGTCCTCCTGCCTCAGCTTCCTGAGCCTGGGATTATATGTGTGGGACACCATGCCCAGCTCTCTGGAGGGTTTTGACATCCATTTCCATTCATTCCTATTTTAAAGTGAATTGTTTTAATGTAGGTACTCCCCCCCACCCTCCTTTTCCTCCTTCTATTTGTTTTTGCAGTACTCAGGATTGAACCCAGGAGTACTCTATCTCTGAGCTACATCTCAATCCCTGCTTTTTAAAATTTTATTTTGAGACAGGCCCCACTAAATTGTCCAGGCTGATGTCAAGCTTGCAATCCTTCTGCCTCAGCCTCCTGAATAGCTGGGATTACAGGCATATGCTATTGTGCCTGGCTTTCAAGTACTTTCTTCTTGACACCTTGAAGAAATTGGTTTAATGAGCCTGGAAGTCTCCCGATATGTTACTTTTGGCCACTTATCAAAAAAGTAATGAGAGAGCTGGGGATGCGACTCAATGGTAGAGCATTGCCTGGCATTGTGAGGCTCTGGGTTTAATTCACTGAAAAAAATTTTTTAAAATAATAATAAGAAGAAGAATAAGAAGAAGAATAATAAGAATAATAAGAATAAGAATGAGAAGGGGAAGGGGAAGGGGAAAGGGAAGGGGAAGGGGAAGGGGAAGGGGAAGGGGAAGGAGAAGGAGAAGAAGAGGAAGGAGAAGGAGAAAGAGAACTCCCAGTATCTGGCACTTATTATGTCAGGTGCTGTGCTAGGGAAGCCCAATAGGGAATAGGAGCAAAATTACACAGCTTTTATTCAGGAACTTTCTCCCTAGTAGTTTGCAAGATAAAAAATGAGCCCAGGGATTACTTCCATTCACTCAGAGTAATAGTTCAAGGCCCCAGCAGCAGTTCCCTGTGCTGCCCAGTTCCTGGCCTCTCTATAGATATTGTCCCACCCCCACTGGCCACTTGGTCCCCAGCATACCAGGCACACTCATGCCTTGGGGCCTTTGACTAGTCCCTGTGACTAGTCCCACTGACTAGTCCCTGTGGAATGGGCCCTAGACCCATTCATTTCCCCTGTGTCTGCTCAGATGGCACTTACATGGTGCCTAGCAAAAGATCAGGCACCCAGTGAGCATCTGCTGGAAGAGGGAGTGAGCAACCCTGGAATGAGTATGAGAAGTCTGCCCCCATGAGAGAATTACTGGTCTCATTGGACCTTGGGTATCTGTTGCCAAGAGGACTGACCGTGTGATCCCTCCATGCACTTGACAGTTCTAACACATTGGAGTTTGGGAGAAAGAAGGCCCTGGGAATTGGGCTTTGCCTCTTGGGACCTTGAGGGGCAGTGAACCCTGTGCATGGGACTCTCCTCTCAACCTGCACCCTAAGGACAACCTTGCTGCCACCTTTCCCAGGTTGGCCTTTTGGTACCTGTTGGCTGTGGAGAGGATTCCTGGTGGGGTTCTTCTTGCCTTCCCACTGGGTGGAGTCCTTCTTTACGTCCCTGTAAAATAGCAAACCATGGTTGTGATATGGTAAGCGAGCCCTGTGTGAAGGCAGGGTACACATCTCCCAAATACATGCCACCATCTGCACCAGAGCCTAGAAGCCCTCCTGCACATCCAGCATGGGCTCCCAACTGTACCATTGCCCTCCGCCTCACCGGGCTCTGCTTTCTGCCTACATTTTACTGCTCAACCTCTCCACATAGGACACCTGTTCTCTGCTATTCCTCAGTGATAAAAGAGACCCTGGCATTCTGGCACAGAGTAGTTTCCCAATAGATAGGACTTCAATAAACAAATCACACTGAGTTCATTTATAAGAACTTTTCTGGCTTAGTTCAACTCCAGTGGGGTTGAACTCTTTCTTCTAAGATGACCACTCTTGTATTTTCTCTAGAAGCAATATTAAGATTTGATGTTTGTGGTAGAGCAGTTGCCTAACATGTGCAAGGTTTTGAGTTCAATCCCTAGCACCACAAAAAAGAAAAAAAAAAGATTTGATGTTTAGAAAAATATCAAGGAGGAAAAAAAAAGGAAAGGGGGTGTCCTTTTTTCTAAAAACAACTTTATTATGGAAAAATATAAATGTATACAAAAATAGAATAATATGACTCTCCCTCCCCACTGTGACCCAGCCTCCAGCCCCAATGTCCCAATTCATTCAATACCGTTTCATTTCATCCAGCCTTTACCTACTACCCCTGGATTAATTAGAAGTAAACCTAAGTCATCATATCATGCCATCTGTGTTTCGATTTGTATCCAAAAGTGAGCTTCTAGAAGGAAAGGCTAAGAAGGAGATGAAGTGCTGAGGCTCACGTTCACCAGGGCCTGGGTGGGATGGTGCTCAGCATGAGGTCACAGTTACCCACCCTTGTTTTCATGACATCTGAATGAGACAAGCTTGGCTATAGCCAATACACAGGTGTCCCTGTAGTCATTTCCTTCCTCTGCTGGCCAGGGCATGGTCACTAGCTAGCAAACTCTGAGATGTTTTCCCTTTTGCCATTTCCTGTCACTGTTTGAAACCAAGAGGAAAAGAGAGTCCTCAATCTGATAATCGTGCATTTACTCTAAAATTTGATGTCACACATTTATAAGGAAGTATAGCCGAGATCATGAATATTGATAATTTGAGGAATGCTAATGCTCCAACAGATATTTGAGAGATTTTCATTTTGAGGTTATATACAAGTTTTCTGTGGCATTGCTATTTGTTTAAAAAATACAAAGTTTTTCATAAAATGTATTGATTATGGAGATAAATACAAATCTCATATTTCTATATATTTAATCACTCAAATGTAATGTCAGATGTTCTTGCTTAAGTTTATTGTACAGACTGGAAAAAAGAATATGGCTTTGAATACAACTTGTTAATTTTTTTCTTTCTCCTTCTAAAGCTCAAAACAGGTCTCAGTCTACAAAACAAATCAAGGTAAAACATGTTTTTAAAAATCAGAACCTTACTCAACAATAAAAAACCCAACAATCCAATTCAAAAACAGACAAAGGACTTGAGTAGACATTTTTCCAAAGATGTAAAAAAGACCAAGCAGCACATTAAAAAATGCTCAACAGGGGCTGGGGTTATGGCGCAGTGGTAGCGTGCTCGTCTAGCACGCGGGAGGCACTGGGTTCTATCCTCAGCACCACATAAAAATAAAAGATATTCTGTCCACCTATAACTAAAAAATAAATATTTTTAAAAAATGCTCAACATCCACAAATCAAAACCATAATGAGAGACCACTTCACACTCATCAGAATGGCTACAATTAAATAAAGAACAATTGTTGGTGAGAGTGTAGAGAAATTGGAACCTTTGTTCTTTGTTGGTGGGAAGGTAAAATGGTACAGCCACTGCAGAAAATAAATTGGTGGTTCTTCAAAAAATAAAACAGGCTGGGGTTGGGGCTGGGGTTATGGCGCAGTGGTAGCATGCTCGCCTAGCACACGTGAGGTACTGGGTTCGATCCTCAGCACCACATAAAAATAAAATAAAGATATTCTGTCTGCCTACAACTAAAAAAAATAAATATTAAAAAAAAAAAAAACAGGCTGGGATTGTAGCTCAGTGGAACAGCTTGCCTAGCATTTGTGAAGCACTAGGTTCGACCTTAATCACCACATAAAAATAAATAAATAAAATAAAGGCATTGTGTCCATCTACAACTAAAAATGTTAAAAAAAAAAAAAAATAGGATTACCTATGGCCCAGCAATTCCACTCCTAGGTATATACCCCAAAGAATTGAAAGTAGGGACTCAAACAGATTCTATGTGCACAAATGTTCATAGCAGCATTATTTACAATAACCAAAAGGTGTAAATAGCCCAAATGTCCATGGGTAGATGAAGAGATTAACAAAATGTGATATATACATACAATGAAATATCATTCAGCCTTAAAAATATTAAAAATACTCTTCAACCTTAAAAAAGAAATTCTGACTTGATATAACATGGTAACATTATGCTAAGTGAAATTAAACCAGAAACACAAGGACAAATACTATACTATTCCATTTATATGAGGTTTCTAGAATAGTCAGATTCATAGACAGGAAGTAGAATAGTGGTTACTGGAGTTGGGGGGTGGGGGAGAAATAGGAAGTTATTGTTTAATGAGTACAGTTTTAGTTTGGGAAAATGAGAAAGTTCTGGAGTTGGATTTGACAACAATATGAAGGTACTTAATTCCAATGATTGTACACTTAAATCCTTTAAATAATCATTTTATGTTGGGGCTGGAATTGTGGCTCAGCGGTAGAGCGCTTGCCTCGCATGCGTGAGGCCCTGGGTTCGGTCCTCAGCACCACATACAAAGCAATAAAATAAAGACATTGTGTCCATCTGTAACTAAAAAAAAAAAATATTAAAAAAAAAACATTTAAAAAAAATAATCATTTTATGTTATGTATATTTTACCACAATAAAAATGTTTTAAAAAGTAATGGAGTAGAGGGGCTGGGATTGTGGCTCGGTGGTAGAACGCTTGCCTCGCATGCGTGAGGCCCTGGGTTCGATCCTCAGCACCACATAAAAATAAATAAAACAAAGATATTGTGTCCATCTGCAACTAAAAACATATTAAAAAAAAAGTAATGGAGTAGAATAAAATAGATCATACAACTATGAATAATGAGAATGTTGAAGTAACATCTCTCTATCACTAGAGATAGTGATAGAGATTAAGGGGATATGGATTAAGGGGATCAATTCATCAGGAAGCTATAGTTATCTTAAATGTGTATGTACCTAATATAGAGCTTCAAAATACATGAAGCAAAAACTGACAGAGGGCTGGGGTTGTGGCTCAGTGGTGGAGCACTTGTCTTGCATGTGTGAGGCCCTGGGTTCAATTCTCAGCACTGCATATATATAAATGAATAAAGGACCATTAACAACTAAAAAAATATTTTTAAAAAAAACTGACAGAGCTAAAATAATACATAAACAAATGCACAATAATAGAGATTTCAACACTTCTAAGTAAATGACAGAAAAAGGAGGCAGAAAATCAGTTTAAGGATACAGAATTCCTGAACAACCTTGCCAAATATCTTTATTGACATACAGAGTATGTTCTCAGGACACAGGGCTCGTCTCTTCACTCCAGGTCCTTCTTTTTCATACTGGCTTTCACAAAACTGACTTATAATTTATATTAAATTATATATAAAAACAACTTTATCATGGAAAAATATAAATGTATACAAAAATAGAATAATATGAAACCTCCTCCCCACTATGACCCAGCCCCCAGCTGGGAGGTGGGATTTATAATTAATATAAATTATAAATCAATAACAGAAAGATATCTAGGAAAAATCCTCCCAAAATTGGAAATTAAACAGAACATTTTCACATAACCTATAAACTAAAGAAGCAGCCACAACGTGAATTAAAAGATATTTGAACTGAATAATGATGAAATAATCAATGAAACTTGTGGGATCTAGCTAAGCAGTGTTTAGAGGGAAATGAATATGCTTTAAAATGTTTGTAATGGTAAAGAGGGAATGTCTTAAAGGCCCATGATCTAAACTAACATTAAGAAGCTGAAAATAAGGCTGGGAGCAGTGGTGCACACCTGTAATCTCAGTGGCTTGGGAGGCGGAGGCAAGAAGATGGCAAGTTCAAAGCCAGCTTCAGCAATTTAATGAGGCCCTAAGCAACTCAGTGAGACCCTGTCTCTAAACAAAATATAAAAAAGGGTTGGGATGTGGCTCAGTGATAAAGTGCACCTGTGTTTGGAAAGCTGAGGCAGGATGATCACTTGAGCTCTGACATTCAGAACCAGCCTGAGCAACATAGACTGTCTCAAAAACAAGAACAAAAAGGCAAATTAAACACAAAGTAGAAGAAAATAAAGAACTGAAATCAATAAATAGGAGATAATCAATAAAAATCAACAAAACCAATTTTTAAAAAAGATCAATACAATCAATAATCCTCCATTTAGATTGATTAAGAAAAGGAAAGAAGACACCAATCACTTATGATACAGGAAAGATCACTACAGATTCATAAGCAAGAAAAGGAAAATAAGAGCCAGGCTCGGTGGCACATGCCTGAGGCTTGGGAGGCTGAGGCAGGAAGATAGATTCAAAGCCAGACTTAGCATTTTAGGGAGGCCCTAAGCAACTTAGCGAGACCCTGTCTCTCACTAAAATAAACAAACAAACAAATAAATAAATAAATTAAAAGGGCTGGGGATGTGTCTTAGTGGTTAAGCACCTCTGGGTTCAATCCTCTGGTACTAAAGGAAAAAAAAGGAAACAAATTATCTAAAATACTCAAATTACCATAATGAACTAAAAGTTAAGAGGAATTCTGAGTAGCCCCATGTATACTAAAGAAATAAATTCATTTTAACTTTTTTTAGTTCTTGATGGATCTTTTATTTTATTCATTTACTTATATGTGATGCTGAGAATCAAATCCAGTGCCTCACACATGCTAGGCAAGTACTCTACCACTGAGCCTAGGCAAGCACTCTACCACTGAGCCACAACCCCAGGCCAAGAAAACAAATTTGTATTAAGAAACTTTCCCGGGGCTGGGATTGTAGCTCAGCGGTAGAGCGCTTGCCTCGCATGCGTGAGGCCCTGGGTTCAATCCTCAGCACCACATACAAAGCAATAAAATAAAGACATTGTGTCCATCTACAACTAAAAAAAAATTAAAAAAAAAAAAAAAAAAAAAAAAAAAAACAAAAAAAAAAAAAAAAAAAAAAAAAAAAAAAAAAAAAAGAAACTTTCCCACAAGGCAACCTCCAAGCCCAATGATGAACTCCACATCTACTTAACACCAAAAAAACAAACAACCCAATCAATAAATGGGCTAAGGAGCTGAATAGAAACTTCTCAGAAGAAGATATACAATCAATCAACAAATACATGAAGAAATGTTCAACATCTCTAGCAATTAGAGAAATGCAAATCAAAACTACTTCTAAGATTTTATTTCACACCAGTCAAAATGGCAGTTATCAAGCATACACGCAACAATAAGTGCTGGCGAGGATGTGGGGGAAAAGGCACACTCAAACACTACTGGTGGGACTGCAAATTGGTGCAACCTATCTGGAAAGCAATATGGAGATTCCTTAAAAAACTTGGAATGGAACCACCATTGGACCCAGCTATCCCACTCCTCGGCCTATACCCTAAAGACTTAAAAAAAAAGCATACTACAGTAATGCAGCCACTTCAATGTTTATAACAGCACAATCCACAATTGCTAAACCATAGAATCAACCTAGATGCCATTCATTAGATGAATGGATAAAGAAACTGTGATATATATACACAATGGAATATTACTCAGCTGTGAAAGAGAATAAAATTATGACATTTGCAGGTAAATGGATGGAGTTGGAGAACATCATGCTAAGTGAAGTAAGCCAATCCCAAAAAAACAAAGGCCGAATATTTTCTCTGATTAGTGGATGCTGATACATAATGGGGGTGGGGGTGGGGAGCATGGGAGAAATGGAGGAACTTTGGATAGGGAAAAGGGAAGGGAGGGGGCATCGGGATAGCAAAAATGGTGGAATGAGATGGACATCACTACCCTAAGTACATGTATGAAAACACGAGTGGTGTGACTCTATCTTGTTTACAACCAGAGAAATGGAAAATTGTGCTCAGTATGTGTACTATGTCTTGAAATGCATTCTTTTGTTTTAAAAAAATAATATCAATCTTTCTCAAAATCTTTCAGAAAATAGAAGAAGAAGGAGTATTTCACAATTCTTTCTATATGGTCAGCCTTACCTTAATATTAAAACCCAATAAAGTTATAATAAGAAAAGAAACCTATAGGGGAGGATCTCTTATGAAGATAGAAATAAACATTCTTTCAAAATATTAGTCAATTGAATTCAGCAACATATAAAACAGGATAGTAAACTGTGGTTATCCCACTAATGTAAGATTTATTTAGCAGAAAAAATCAACATCAGGCTGGCGATGGAGATGTGTGTAGCTCAGTGGTAGAGCACAGGTGAGGGCCTAAGCTCTATCCCCAACATCAGAAAATTCTAAAAAGAAAAAACGCAACATCATTCATCATATTCCCTCTCCCTCCCTCCCTCCTTCCCTCTCTCTCTCTCTCTCTCTCTCACACACACACACACACACACACAAACCTACTACTTAGCTACGAAAAGTAGAAAACTGATGATACAACAAAAAGCAAATCTCATTGATATTATATAGAATGAAAGAAACCAACCGAAAAAGAGAGCTCATATTGTATGCTGCTTCCATTTACAGAAAATTCTAGGAAGGACAAAACTAATTTTGACTAATTTGGAATCAGTCTAGATGAGCGAACAGACCCATAGCTCTCTGAGGGTTAGTGTGATCAGAAGACTCACATGAACCACATGGGAATGGTCCATGCCTTGGTTGTGATGTCATTACTTATACAGATATACACATCTGTCACTCACCTGGACACAGAAAGTGAATATACTGTCTTGTATGTAAACTCTATCTCAATAAAGTTGACTTTTAAAATTCTTTTACCTAACTAAGCTTAAAAACTGACACATTTTATATTTATTCTGTATTTTTTAAAAATAACTATTGTTTATATGAGAAAAAGGAATGGGGAGCTATTGAACATGAGGAGTAGTGTGTATAGATTGTTACCATTTGTCACGAGCAGCATGCGTAATTAATAATTACTCGGAGGTGGATTGTCTTTAAATGCAAGTGTATGTTCAATCACAACAATCATTCAATATAATTAATTAATGCAAAAAGTGTTGGGTGTGCTGGAGCACCCCAACTAGCATTTGATGCACACTAATCAAGCACTATAGGTAAGTTACACTATTCTAGGGTGGTTAAATCCTGCTTACAATTCACATAATCCTAGAGCAGCTAAACATTACAATTCACACAATCCTGAACACTACAATTAATTCATATAGTCCTAGGGCAACCACGAGCCCCAAAATACCTCCGATGCCAGGTGACTTCTCTTAGCCAAAGAGCAGACGTTGTCCTTGTCTGGTGGTTCTCTTCAGCCGACAGCTGGACGTCAGGGAATGGTGGAGCTGACCCAGGGACAGACAGCAAGGTGGCTGGTCTCACTGATGTCCTTGGAGCAAGGCCCAAAAACTATAGCAGGGCCAGCAGTTTAAAAGCAGTTCCAAGTTGGTGGTGTGGACTAAGTTGGTCGTGTGGGCTGGTGATTGATTACACCCAGTAAAAGTCAATGTCCATTGGTTATGTCCAGTGAGATAGTATAATTGCTACTGGGCTTTCCTTCTGTGCATGTGCATGGGTTGTGCCCCCTATCACTCATAGCCAGTAGGCCTGCTGTTAGGTGCCCCCCGTTGCTCCTTTGTTGATTGCATGGGCTGGGCCCCTTTGCAGCCCTCGATTGCATGGGCTGAACTTCTTTTCGGCCCCCATCATTGCAAGCAGGCAGGCATGACTAAGCAAGTCGGTGGCTGCTGTTCCTTATGGCCAGTAACCCAGTGAGTTCCCTGCATGTCTAGGCATGCCCATGGCATATGCTCCTTACACCATTTTAAAAGAATGTATTTATACATGTGCTTATAAATAAATGCATACAGTATTTTTGTAAAGATTTTTGCTTTCACTGTATATGTTCTTGTAGTTTTTGAATTTTTCATCATGGGCATCTGTTTCCTAACAACAACTTCTGATGTTAAATTGTTCACACTGAAAAAAAATAATAACAATTTGCAAAGTGCATGCCTGTAATTCTAGGGATGTGGAAGACTGAGGTAGGAAGAATTACAAATTCAAGGCCAACCTCATTAATTTAGCAAGACCCAGTCTCCAAAAAAAAGGGTGGGGATATAGCCCAGTGGTAAAGCACCCTGGGTTCGGTCCCTATTACCAAAAACAAACAAACAACAACAACAAAAACAAATTCAACCTGCAATTATCCAATGAGCCAACAAATTAACTGAAAATATTAAGTAAATCAAAGTGCCCTGTAGTATAATCCCACATTTCAAGTCTTTGAACAGTGTTCCCCCCAAATTGTTTTTTAAACTTTTGGTTTTCAGTGCTGGGGATCAAATCCAGACACCCTACCACTGAACTATATTCCCAGCCCTGCTGAGTCATTATGGCAAAAGCCTGAACAGATCCTGGGGGCTGGAGCAGTGTTTGTCCTGGTTTCTCCACCAAGGGGCTGTGTGGTTCCAACCATCCCCTTACTGCTGCAGTTCTCACTTTCTGATATGCTATACACACCCCAAATAGCAAAATATCCAATTCAAATGAAGACCATGACAGATGTTTACATAATAAAGGTTGTATGCTTCCCAAACAAGATGCTATATTTGCCCCATTAGGTTCTTACATGCTAAATAGTCATTTCAGTGTATTCTGTATGATCTAAAATAATAATTAGCCAAGAAATGAAATTCTGATAACTTCATGAATAATAAAATGGAACTTATTTAAGCAAATGAATTATAAGAAAAAGTTTACAGATTTAGAACTGCATACATGATATTTTTTAAATCTTGTACTCATTATTTCAAGTAATTGGTTCATAAAGGAAAAAAATCTATGTGACTGCCAAGATTTGTTATTAGTTCAAGTCTGTGCCATGAACTTCTGTAGAACAATCTACTTCAAAGGAAGAGAATGACTGTATTAAAAGTTCTGATTTTTTGACTTTTTAAAATCAAATTTATTTAAAAAATAAAATTTATTGGAATATAACCCATATACAATAAGATTCATTTGTTTTGAAGTGAACTGGTCTACGTAACCACCATCATCATTAAAACACAGAATATTCTCTTCACTGGAGGAAGTTTCCTTGTAACTTAGTCTCTCCATAAATCTGCTCATTCACAGCCCCAGGCAAACAATGATCAAATTTTTGTCACTATAGGGATTAGAATTATCTTTTAGAGTTTCATGTAATGGAATAATTTACTACATGTTATTTTTTGTCTGGTACAATTTCACAATGCTTTTGAGCTTTACCCATGTTTCTGTGCATCAGATCTTCACTTCTTTTGATTGTCGCGTAGTGTTACTCAAAAGATTTTTACAACTCATTACCTGCTTCCTCGCTAATATCTCCTGGAAAAGTAATGAATAAGAATCATGAGGGGCTGGGGTGTGGCTCAGTGGTGGAGCACTTGCCTAGCATGCGTGAGGCACTGGGTTCGATTCTCCGCACCACATATAAATAAATACATAAAGGTCCATTGACAACTAAAAAATATTTAAAAAAAAAAAGAATCATGAAACAATCTTTGTAAGCTCCTAAATAATTAAGCCAGTGAGTAGAGCAGTCATCTATCCACTGACCAAGCCAGACACTTGGAAATTATTTTTGATTCTTTCCTCTCAAATCCGGTAACCACATTCTGTCAATTTTAAACCACAAATAGCTCTCAAATATATCTCTGCAGTCACTATTTTAAGCAAATCATTATTTCTTTTTTTTAATATTTTTTTAGTTGTAGATGGATGCAATATATTTATTCTATTTATTTCTATTTTTATGTGGTGCTGAGGATCGAACCCAGTGACTCAGGCATGTGAGTCAAGCGCTATACCACTGAGCTACAGCCCCAGCCTGCAAATCGTCATTTCTTACCTGCAATATTACAGAAACCCAATTTTCATATCTACATCTACCTTTATATATCTCCAAAGGTTTTACATCATCCCATATAGAAACTCTGTACCTGTTAAACACTAACTCCCGGGGCTGGGATTGTGGCGCAGTGGTAGCGTGCTGGCCTAGCACGTGTGAGGCACTGGGTTCGATCCTCAGCACCACATAAGAATAAAATAAAGATATTCTGTCCACCTACAACTAAAAAAATAAATAAAATTAAAAAACAAAACAAAACAAAAAAAACACTAACTCCCATTCCTAGGTACCTCAAATAGGTGGACTCATACAATACTTGTCCTTTTGTGTCTAGCTTATTTCACTTAGCATATTTCAAGGTTTAAGGTCTAATATTCCATTGTATATATTACATTCTGATTATCCATTCATGCACACTTGACTTGCTTTGGCCTCTTCTTAGTACTGAAATTTCTGGGTCATATTATAATTCTATGTTTAAATTTTTGAGAAACCATTAAACTGTTTTCCACAGAACTGTGCCATTTTACATTTCAATAAGCAATGCACAAGTTTCCAAAATCTGATATGGTGAGTAACAATGGCATGTTTTGGTTTTAAACTAGGTGTGTGTGTGTGTGTTTCTTAAAATGAATTTCAATGGCTAACTGTTCAGTTATAGGCAATTTAAACTCTTTGTGCCTCAGATTCTTCACCTTCAAGATGGAGGTAATGATAGTATTATCATTGTTAGGGTGATCGTGAAGTTCAAATGAGCAAATACATGTAAATGACTTAAGAACAGAGCCTAGAAAGCATGAATGTTATAATACTAAATGCTAGCTGGTACCATCATTGTGATCATCACCATCACTGAAAATCAGTATGTCTTCAATCTGTGCACTTGGAAATTCATACCCCTCACCTGGTTCTCCTTAGGCAATTTCAGGGCTGCAGTCAAAGGGCAGCACAGTGAGACAGTGGCCAGAAGCTGAGTCAGAGTCACAGGAGCCCAAGGAGATAAGAATGGACATACATGCTCAGCTACCAACAGATGGGAGAGGAGAGTGCTGTGGAAGAGGCATGTAGATCAGAGAAGCATCTGTCCTTAGACATCACATAATGTTGTACAATCTCCTTATCTGAGGGAACAGGAAGGTGAGGCTCAGAAGCTGGGGGACTTCTCTAGCTCATATTTCCTATGACGACATTGCCAGGACACAGGGCCTATCCCTTCATTCCAGGTCCTTCTTTTTCACACCTGCTTTCAGAAAGCTGGCAGGCAGTAGGGTAGATGCAAAGGTTCTGGTAGACTCAGGAAAGAGCAAGCCTGAGAAGGCTGAGGTGGTCCCTGACTATCACTGAACCCTGGTTCACTCACCTGGTTGTCCTTCTCACTGTTTGTAGCAGTTTGATCATCTGAATTCCCTCAAGATCCCATAGATTTCAGGGTATGGCACAGGCCTGAAATCCTAGCAGCTCAGAATGAGGCAGGAGGATTGTAAGTTCAAAGCCAGCCTCAGTAACTTAGCAAGGCCCTAAGCAATTTAGTGAGACCTTGTCTCAATATATAAATAAATTAAATAAATAAATAAATAAATTTTTAAAAAGGGATGGAGATGTGGCTCAGTGGAAAAGCATCCCTAGGTTCAATCCTAGGTACTAGGGGATGGGGTGGGGAGGGAATAATCCCATTGACTGAAGCTTGGCCCAAAGTGAATAGGATGTACTGCATGATGCCATCATCCTCAGGGTCATTTCTATTCCCACAGGCTTGTTCAAGAAGCTTTATAGACTGTTCTTCTGTTCCTATAATGTAAAGAACCCTCACATTGTAAACTTCCAATTCCATAGCTGTGTGGGTTTTCATTTTAAAATATGCACGGATCAGTGGTAGAGGGCAAGCTTAGTATGCACAAAGCCCTGGGTTCAATCCCCAGAACCAAAAAAGTAAATAAATAAGTAAAATTAAAATCATAAAATGTATGTGCTGTGTTGTGGGGACAATTCTACAGCTCTATTACTTGTGTGTTTGCTGTTCTTTCCAGCTCCTTCTGAGGCCCTAGGGTACTTCTGCCTGGCAGGTCCACAGGAAGTCTGCCAAGGAGGGTTTTGCTTTTGCCCTCTGGGAACTAGTGGGTCACTTCCTGGTCCTTTCAGATTATTATTCTTTGTTTAGTTTAAATAGTACCAACCGTTGGCATGAGGTGGTTTCTCTAAAACTTGTTTTTTAATCATTAAAGATTTATCGCAGACAATTTTGGGAAAACTAGACAAGAATGTCCCTCATTTTCTCACCAGCTTTGCATAATAATTGCTTTTGTTTCTCAAACTTTCTTTTAGTTTCTTCTCCTGTTGACACATATTTCAAATTGTTTTTCTCATTGTGTAGGAATGATTTAGGATCTTTCTGCTCAGCTTTGTTCAAAAACATCTCTTTCATTTCTGTAACCTGATACAAGTTCCTAGAGCTAATACCGTGCCTAATGGTGAAAGACTGACTGCTTTTCCTGTAAAATCCTGTAAAACGAGGTGAGGATGTCAGACCTCACCACCTCTATTCACCATTGCACTGGAGATTCTAGAAAGTGCAAAAGGCAAGAAAAAGAAACATTAAGTCATACAGATTGGAGAGGAAAAAATAAAACTACCTTTATTTGCAGACAACAGGATTTTCTCTGTAGAAAATCCAGTGGACTCTTCATACCCCAAAGCTCTGAAAACTCACAAGTAAATTTAGCTATCTACTAGCAAAGAATCATTGGAAATTGAAATTAGAAGCAATTTCATTTGCAGTAGCACACACACACACACACACACACACACACACACACACACACAAACTATTCAGACCTAAATCGTACAAAGTATGGGCAAGAACTGTATACTGAAAACTATAAAATGTTGATGAAAGAAATCAAAGAATTCCTAAATAAATGGAGAGATCTTGTGTTAGCTTTTGGTTATTATAACCAATACCTGAGATAATAAACTTATAAAGAGAAAATATATATTTTGGCTCAGAGTTTTAGAGGTTTCAGTCCATAACAATTGGCCCCATTAGTTTTGGGCTTGTGAGGAGCAAATGCTTGGTGCAGCAAAACCACTTATTTCATGGCTGAGAAGCAAAAGAGAGAAAGAAGAAGCAATTGGGACTCTGAAACTGTTGTAAGACATGCCCCCAATGAACTAAAGGCCTACCTCTAGGCCCCACCTACCATTTCCCATTCATGAAAGAAATTATCCAAATGACCTGAGACACCAGTTCTTCTCACCCAGGTTTGAGTACCATTGAGCTGCCAACAACTAAGTAAAAAAACTTTCAGGTAGGGCATCTGGTAACCAATGTCTTTTCAGAATGAATGCAAAGAGTGGAATCACAGTGATATGTGTCCCAAATGACAATCTGTCACTTGTATTCATAGGCCCAGAAGGTGCATTATTTCAGCTCCCAGATGTCAAGTTTGGAGGAAAAGGACCCAGTCACCAATTACCTAATTTGCATATCTGTACACAGTTGTCACTGTAGCTATCAGCTAGCCAGGTGTCAAGATGACTAGTAGCCAGCTACCTGGCTGTTACAGCTTGTTAAAAGAGGAAGCTCAAAACATAGTCACAGGGCTGAGATTGTGGCTCAGTGACAGAGCGCTTGCCTCGCACTTGTGAGGCACTGGGTTCGATCCTCAGCACCACATAAAAATAAATAAACAAATAAAGACACTGTGTCCATGTATAACTAAGAAATACTTTAAAAACAAACAAAAAACAAACAAAAAAAAAACATAGTCACATTAAGCATTATTAAAATTACCAATTTACTTAGATTCATAAGAATCATAACATGGCAAAACACACATCACAACACCTTTTAAAGAAATACCACTGCACTGGGTGTGGTGGCATATGTAATCCCAGTGGCTGGGGAGGCTGAGACAGGAACATCACAAGTTCAAAGCCAGCCAGGGCAACTTAGCAAGGCCCTAGCAACTTAGAAGACCCTGTCTCAAAATAAAAAATAAAAAGGGCTGAGGATGTGGCTCAGTGGTTAAATGCCTCTGGCTTCAATCCCTAGTATAAAGAAAAAACAAAAAACAAAAATCCACTGTATGGGATACTTTTGAGGGGCCAGATTCTGTCTTAAATGCTTCATAAACATCAAATTGCTTCTTCCCTGGAACTCTAAAGTAGAAGCTATCATCACATTTTATTTGTTTATTGGTACTGGGAATGGAACCCAGGGGCTTACCACTCAACTATATTCTCAGCCCACCTTTTATTTTTTTATGTTGAGAGAGGGTCTTGCTAAGTTGCTGAATCTGGCCTCCTCAGTTGCTGGGATTATAGGTGTATGCCACTGTTCCCAGCTTTCCCTGATTTCTTGCTGACTCTCTGTTGCTCAGAAACAAATGCCACCCAGTGTCACCTGTAGAGCTGCCCTTGGAAATGGGACCTGAGCACTATGTTGCTGCCTGCCATACTCTTTGGGGACTGCCTATAGAACCAAGTCCAGTTATTTCCTCCGTGAGCAGGTTTTGAAATGGCTAAGTCTAGTACAGAAGGGAATGTTCAACAAGACTAAATGCAAATTTAAATTTGAAAGAAAAAAGTCCTTGATTCTAAAGCTTTGAGGCCCGTTTATTTGAATGACTTCCTTTTCAACCTAAAAGCAATACAGTATTATTTCCAAATTATTCTGAACAGTGCTAAACTTTCCAAGATTAATGCATGTAAATCTACAAACAGCATGAGAAAGGCAAGTATTTGTTTTCTCTTTTACGTATAAAGAGCTAGTCTCATCATTTCCAAGTCACCTGATATTTTTGGTCTTCTGTACCTTTTGTAATGTCTCCTGAATAAGAGGAAATATGGTTGCCAGTTATGTTTAATTTAGTTTAAACAAATCAAAGCACATATTTCTACTTCCTGCCTGTGTAATACTTGACTGCAAGTGGCTTCAAAGAGCAGAATAACTATGTTATTGAGTGATTGTGCCTCTGTTGTATTATATTATAAACAGTTCAAAGCTTTGCATTGTGTAGAAGTAAGTAGAACATTTAGATATCATTTTCTCTGTGAGTAGTGGCAGAGGGCTTTTGATTTGTCTTGTGCTAGTTAGTAGATTAAATTTAGATGTTCATAGAATATATATTTATGTAAAGCCTCAGAGTTTATTTTTCCTGTTTTCTCTATCACTGCTGAACTTGTTCTTTGAATGTTTATCACAAATGCCCAGTGGTGGTTGATGGAGGTGTCTCTCTTTGTTCCATGGCTTAAACAGGCAAGTTGTTACAAAGGGTAGTAGGAAGAAGGGAAAAAAAAAAAAAAACCCCACTAAAGTAAAACGAAAATCCTTGTTTAGTGCTCAATTTTCTTGCAAATGAATTGGGTTTAATTTCACCTAGATTAACAGTTTATATCTGATAGGCATTCCTGGGGCTGCGAGTGGCATTGAAGCTGCAGAATCAGGTATTCAGAGAGCTAAATGGTTCAAGGTATCTGGATTCCTGAAGAAGTTCTTTGTAAATTAATTTAATTTGGTATAATTTATTTATTGTAGTGCTAGAGATTGAATTTAGGACTTCATGCATGCGAGGCAAGCACTTCATCACTGATCCATAACCCTAATGCCTAGTTAATTTGCTTTGGAAACAGTCCTTACCTCCTCTTCCCACTCCACCTCTGCTGCTCCCTTCTCTCCCCTTAGGCCATGAGGTCCACTTTACCCATGCATGCTTTCTGCTGCTGGTTGGCACAGTGAGCCAGATACTGGCATTAAGGGACAGAGAGTTTGTATACACATGGCCACTGTGTGGTTCTGCTAAAGATGAGGGACTTGAAGGACCTGTGGGAGCCAACCCAGCTGGGAAGGGTGTATATGAGAGCCAGGGACCTGAAGGGCTGGACCCTAGTCAGGACCTGAAGTGCACAAAGGGAGCCCCAACTTGGGGCAGGGCTTGTCAGAGCCTGGAGCACAGGACATGATGCCCTCGCTTGACATGGACAGAGGAGTCCAACAGGGCAGATCCATGAGCTGGGGGTTTCTCACCAACAACACCTGGATGTGCAGGCTCAACCAGCAAGTGTGGCACCCACCTCTCAGGAACACAGCTTTCAGGGACTCAAGGGTCTGCAGTCTGACCTGACATGAGAGGGAGGGAGGCTGTGATAACCCTGGGTAAAGACCTCAAGCTCCATGTGTCATCTGATCATATCATTGACCCAATCGAAGGCTAGCTCTTGCTGGGGTGGAGGTCTTGTCATCTCTATAGCTCTGCAGTGGCATGGGCCACTCATGCCTTTGCTGATAGGAAGTGTGTCAGGAGACTGTGGTGGGAGCTAAGGCTCTCTAATCTTTTGTCTGTCTTTGCCCAGTTACTATGAGAGTTTCAATTCCCTGTTTTCAGTTCTTTGGAAGTGCTGATAAGATGGGAACAGAATAAATCAAACGCAAAGCTACATGTTTCCTGGCTTAGGAAGCAAAAACTAAGTATGACCTTGGAAGTGCTCCTGGACTTTTATTTTTTTTTCCTAAGGTGATTTTCCCCCTTTTTGAAAAAAAACTATTGTGGTAACCTAACATTTTCCACTTCAACTTTTTTTCTTCTTTTCTTTCTTTCCTTTTTTTTTTTCTTTAGTGCTTGCGATGGAACCCAGGGCCTCTTATATGATAAGCAAGTGTTCCACCTCTGATCTATACCCCCAGTCCCTAACCATTTTTAAGTATACAGTTCAGTGGCACTAAGCACACTCACATTGCTGTGCAACCATCACCACCATCCATTATCAGGACTTTTCATCTGCCCCAACTGAAATTCTGTTCCCGTTAAACACTAATTACCCTTTCACCCAGATTTTCTTTTTCTTTTTTTTTTTTAATATTTTTTTTTTTTAGTTGTAGATGGACACAATGTCTTTATTTTATTGCTTTGTATGTGGTGCTGAGGATTGAACCCAGGGCCTCACGCATGCAAGGCAAGCGCTCTACCGCTGAGCTACAATCCCAGCCCCTCACCCAGATTTTCTTAGGAGCCTTCCTGAGGCTGCTGCTTTAGTTCAGCCCCAGCTTCCCAAGGTGTCATCTCTGTAGGCAAGTCCAGGATCTGAAGGTGACCCCAGGTGGGCTTGTCTTGAAGAGCTTACCCACCCCTTGCTTCTCCTGGTTTGGGCCAGACAAGGATGCTCTGGTCACTCACTCAGCTCTAGATGAAACCCTGTCTGAGGGTAGCTGTTCCCAATCCAAAGAAAGGAGATCTGTTGGATGCCACTCGTCTTCATAGTTGTCATGGCTAATGTCGATTTAGCTCCTGTGTGCTAGGTGCTATTCCTGAAGCCCACTACATACAGTTTTTATATTTTATTTCATAATTATAGGTGCATCCAGAAGCTGATTTAACTTAACCCAGCCCTCAACCTGGGTGGAGGTGAGGAAAATGTTCTCTGAGGCTGAGCACTGGTCTCAGGCTTCATGCTGTGTTGTCCTAATTCCCACAAGGACCCATGAGGTACATAGGTAATTTCAGTCTCATTTTATGGACAAAACAAAACAAAATAAAACAAACAAAAAATAGGAATGAAGATGTCAACTTTATGGTGTGTTTCTTGATCCCAAAGCCTGTGTCAGACAGAAAATTCTCCCACATTTGGCTGTCTATAGTTTTGGAGGCCCACTGCATCTGTCACAAGTATACACAGGTGGAAGGAGAAGTGGAAGATGGGGATGGAACTTTGGACTGGGAACTCCCAGTCCAGGGAGGAGCCTGGCTTCCCAAAAGCTAGCCCTGTACAAGGAAAATGTACCCTGAGGGGCCAGAGTAGATCTGTAGCATTAGCCTGAGGCTCTGGGACTTGGAATCTAGGCTGCCCCAATTGAGGCCCTCTAGATTCCTGCCATGGTGTCTCACACTTCAACACCTGTGTCATTTGGGCTGGGATTCATTCTGCACATTGCCCTGAATCATCAAGACCCAGAGTGTACGCCTGAGTGTGGCTTCTCCTCCTGGAGGAGAGTGGCTGCCTTGTTAACCCTTTTGGGTTAATTTCCTAGTGAATTAGAACTGCATTCTTTGTTTTGTTTTTAGTGCTGGGATTGATCCCAGGGCCTTGCACATACTAGGCAAGTGGTCTCTCACTGAGTCTCCAGTCCAGTTTTCTAGTGAATTGGATCTCATGTGTTTCAAGAATTTAAATCAAACAAGCAACTTCTGAGAGTGGAAGGTCCAAGGCTTGAAAAGTCCTTCTGAGTGACAGCGTTGGTACCAGGCATGAGTCCAAGCTGTGATGTGGGCTATGACCCCCTGCCCTTGCTGTCTCTCTGTTTATGTACTCTGCTTCCTTGTAGCTGATGTCATTGTGGTTCACATTTTGCTGTAATGATACTTGGGGAGAGGGTTAGTTAGAGAAATGCAAGGGGATGGGCCTACCTCATTGTGGGCATAGAGCAGGAGCCTGATCCTGATCCACCATTTGACCTAATGATTCAGGAGCTCAAAATGGTTGCTGCATCATTAAATGGAAAAAATAGCAGAAAGCAGATTTAATGGAATGCAAAGAGGATATGGAGTTCCAACTTCAGTGCCCATAAATACAGCTTTATTGGAACAGTCACACTGTGCATTTCTTTACTGTGTAGGGCTGCTGTCTCTACGACAGACTTGAGTCGTTGTGACAGAGGCTGAGTGGCCGGCAGATCTAAAAATATTTACTGTCCAACCCTTTCCAGAAGAGGCTTGCTAAGCCTAGGCACAGAGCCTCCTGCCTTCCTGTGATGAAAGAAATTAAGGTAGGTGGTAGCATTTCTTACAGTGGGCTCAAAGCTTTGGTGTTAGTCAAAGTGAGAGAACTTTCCCCATTGTGGCAGTTCCAGATCTGCTCTGGAAAACTACTCTACAAAATGGCAAGAGAAACACAGATGCCCCAAGTCTGTTGGTTAAGAAGTAGGCCTGGAGTTGAGCTGGGGGACCCTCAGGAGGTTGCTTTAGTCCACCACAATTGTCATTTCCTGAGCAAACAGAGTTGATGTGAAGGGGCTAGGGAAGTTAGTATCCTTGGTGGTTGGGTGAGAAGAAAGGATGAGAAATTGTGGGGGAATAGGGTACAGTTTCAAAGAGGATTATCTTTTTATTTAATTATGACAAAATATGCAGAATATAAAATTTACCATCTTTACCATTTTAAAGCATACAGTTCAGTGACATTAAGCACATTTACATTAATGTACAACCACTGCTATCATCTATCTCCAGAACTTTTTTCAGTAGCAAAACTGAAACTCTATACCCAATAAACAATTACTCCCTGTTACCCCCAGCCCTTGGCAATCACCATTCCAATTTCTTTCTCTATAAATGTGACAGTTCTAGGTATCTCTTCTAATTAGTATTTGATTATTTGTGACTGGCTTATTTCACTTAGCATAATGTCCTCAAGTTTCATCCATGTTATAACAGGTATTGGAGATTTAATCCTTTTTAAGGCTGAATAATACGTTATAAATATATACCACATTTTGTTTATCCATTAATAGACACTTGGATTGCTTCCACATTTTGGCTATTGTGAATAAGGCTGCTATTAACATGAGTGTACAATATCTCTTCAAGTCTCTATTTTCAATTCTTTTGGATATATACCCAGAAGTTGCTAGGTTATATGGTAATTCTGTTTCACTTTTAGGAACTACCAAACTGTTTTCCATAGGGATTGTGCTATTTTGCATTCCCACCAACAGAGCTCAAGTGTTCCAATTCCTCCACATTCTTATCAATGCTTGTCATTTTCTCTTTTGTTGATAGTAGCCGTGCTAATGGGTGAGAGGTTTTGTTCTGTTTTTCTTTAATTAAGATATAACCTTCATACTATAAAATGCAAAGCTCCAGTTTTCCATGAGAGGTGTTTTGACAGATGAACACCCTTATGGAACTCACATACCAGCACTCTGGAAAGTTCTCTCTCACTCTTTCCCATCAGTCCTTCCCCATCCCATCTCCAGATTGCTGTCACCATGGAACAACTGTGCCCATCCTTGCCCTTGGTGTTAATGGGTCCCCATGGTGAGGATGAGGAAGGGGCTCAGTAGACCCGAGTCTTTCTGCTCACATGACTGGCTTCCCTGAGGGGTCAAGGCAAGCAGAGAATCTGCATTTACAGATGTGCACAGTTTCTCTCATCACAGAGCTGTGTCCAGCCCTCAGCCTTTCCCAGAATCCTGCTGTGTTGCTTTTGGAGGGCAAAGCACAGGATGCACTGTGTCCTCTGCTCAGTGACAGTAGAGTGATATCAGGCCAGGTGCTTCCGGGAGACTGGGCATACAGCCCGTTGCCCAGCAAGCAGTGTTGGGGGAAGGTTCCTAAAGAGAAGGCTGGGCTCTGAGATGACTATGACTATGCATCAGTGATGTTTACAATGCCTTTCCCCCCATTTAGAAGTTTGTGTTTCTATTCTGAGTCATGCCCCTTGTTGGCTGGTTCTCAGCTCTCCCCTCCTCCACTCAGCTGCTAAAGGGTGACAGTTTCAGAATTGACCTGCAGATAGAATCCTGTCACCATCTAATCAGAGAACTGGACATGCTCCACTTGAACAACCATGCAGTTTTTATGAGCAGTAGGTTCCTCAATAGATGCTGTCCCCCCACATCCAGGCCAGTACCCTGGGGTGAGTTCAGTCTCACCTTCACCATGGATTTGCTGAGTAACATTGGAAGAGGGTGCTCCTCCATCAGAACTTGGCTTTTTCACCTAATCTCAGCAAATAATTGTTTGTATATAGTGCTTGGGATATGGTGCAGAGTAGGCTGGAGAATGGGGAAAGACTTAAGCAAATGATAATACAATGCATAAATATTTTACCAAAGTGCAAGGAAGGGGCCATGCTCAGGCTTGGGGCGGTGGTGGTAGGGTCCCTTTGAGAAAGGCACACCTAAATGATGGGTAGGATTTAGCTAATGACACAAAGCAGAAGTAGTTGAGTCTCAGAACAGAGGATGTGGCCTGCCTCTTGCAGTGACGTGTATAAAAAGCTGAGCAGCAGTTAGCTCTGTGCAGGCCACAGGCAACAAAGAGCCAGCCCCGCCTAGACTGCTCCCTGGTGGTCCAGGAGAGAGTTCCTGGGGACAGTGCCATGTCCAGCTGCTAGGGACAGTTATGTAGCCAATTCCTAGGGACAGTGATATGGCCCATGCCTGGGAACAGTGACATAGCACAGAATAAGTCATCTCTTTAGGCCTTAGTAACTCAAATCCCAGAGGCTTCAGTATCTTGGGCAGGAAGTGACTAAAATTTCTATTTCACTTATCTCTCCTAAAGTCATCTTTCCTAACACTGGGTGTGGTGATCTGGCTGAGTTACATGGCTCCTTTTCTCCCCAAATTTTGGATCAGATTTAAGTCTGATACCCTCAAGTTGCCTGATTTATGAAGCATCAGTTTGTGTCTTGCTACTGAACTTTGCTCCTGCTTTCTCAGGGACTCAGAATTTACACGGTCCCTTCTGCCCTCTCCACTTCATCCCACACAGCATCCCTTCATCCCTTCAGTGCCCGGCACCTTCCAGTCTGGCTCTATAGCTGCTTTGTGTCTCCAGAGAATGGCTAATGATCACTTCATGCATTCCTCAGAGATCCAATTTTCAGAGCAAGGGCCAGTAAACTGAAGACTGCTGAAGCAAGTGAAAATGGGTTGGAATGCAAAAAGCAAATTATCTGCCCAAGCTCTGTTTTGATCTTAAGCATCTTTTTATTATTATTGTTGTTGTTCATGGTAAAATAAATGTAACATGAAGGTCTTAACCATTTTTAAGCGTGCAATCCCCAGAACTCTCCATCTTATGTCAATGTTAGGTGTTTTTTTAAATAACAGTAAAGGAAAGGTAAATACATAGCAATGCTCTCTTTTAAAAATCAGCTACCAGAAGCTGGCATTGTTTTCTCTTGTGTCATTCCTTGTCTGCAGCCACATCCCACCCCTATACCCTTGTACTATGGCAACTATTACAGCCCTGTGGCTTCCATGGGGGCAAGGACAGGGGCTACATGACTGCTGCTCAGGTAGATAGTGTTCAGTAGCTGATTTACCTGTTACCTGTGAGCTTCTGAGTGAAGCCAGACTCCCCTAGCAATATTATAAAGCCAGATGGTAGGGCTGCTTACCCTGAAGATTGCTGAAGTGAAATGGAACCACATGGTCTTAGTAGGCATGAGACCTGGGGATTGCTCAACCCATAGCAAGAGGGCCTGAGCAACTTGAACTTTGAAGAGCTACTTCCTTCATCCTCTCACCTGCAGCTTCCTCCCTGCCTACCATTGGCAGAGCATCTCTACTCTGGTTCTTAACACATCTTAGATCTTATTTTGCATCACTGTGAGCCTTCTGGTCAATTTAGGTTGCTGAGTGTGAAAGATTTTGAGACTATGTTTATTGGTGGTGTCAC
>PVHX01002947.1:60946-154447 GCA_004024805.1 Geosciurus inauris | reverse complement strand
TATCTGGAAGTCCCAGGACCCTTTTAAGGAGTCTGTGAGGTCAAAACTCTTTTTGTAATAATGCAGATACTTCATTTGCTTTTTATTACGCTACTAACTTCCACCCTGATTCTAGAAAAGCAACAGTGAATAAAAGTGCCTCGGCATAGTCATGAAGACAGTACGAAACAGTGCCAGTAGCTATAGAATCACTGCTGTGCACTTGTAAACAAAAACAAAAGCAAGACCAGTTTCTCCTGGGAATATCCATGATGAAAGAGTAAGATTATTTTTAAAATTAAATCTTGACTCTGAACACACATCATTTAATGTTCAGTGTGACTAAAATACATATAGAGTGCTATTGCTGCTGAGGTATAGCAGTCCTTGATGGAAAAGCACTATGCCATTGTGGAGTTGGAGCTTGAACTATCCTCTTTTTTCCTGGAGCACCATTTTTACTTGAAGAATGACTGACATTCAAACAGTAGTTATTCAGATTTGAGCTCTTGGCAGGCATTTCGTCAAATATGAATAAAGTGAGCTGGTTACTTTAGGAAAAATGACTGATAGTGCTTGCTGCCAATGATAAAATTTGAGCTTTCAAGCAAAAAATAAAAAATTTAGAAAGCTTGTGTTTGCCATTATGGGTTTGATGGCTTCTGGAAACTTAAAGGCATTTCTGGTGAGATCAATGGTGATATTAACAAATGCAATTATTTGATATTGTGTCATGAAATATGTCAACCTTTGGGAGATCTGCATAACTTAGGAAACAAAAACTTTCTAAAGGACCAATGCATCTGACAGCATCGTGCATGGGTTAAGGATCCATTAAAACTGCAAGCTAGACCAATGGCTTTTAATGTAGCAAAGTATAAAAAACTCACCGTTTCAGATTGCTTACTGCAATTAATTGCTTATTACAATTGAAACATACCATTTGTTATGTTTTGGTATAATATTAAAAAAGAGTATTCACAATTATGTGAAAAAGTCACTAATATATTTTTCCCTTTTTTATTTATTAAAATTTTTTTTAGTTGTAGATGGACACAATACCTGTATTTATTTTTTTAAATTTGGTGCTTAGGATCGAACCCAGTGCCTCCCATGTGCTAGGCAAGTGCTGCACCACTGAGTCACAACCCAGCCCTTTCCTTTTCAACTACATATATGTGAGTGACCAGATTATCTTCATATTCTTCAACCAAAAAACTAAGTTGCAACTGACTGAGACAGAAATAGACATAAAGATACAGCTGCCTTCTATTATACCAGACATGAAAGTGATTTGCAAAAACTTAAAACAATGCCACTCTTCTCACTATTTTTTAAAACATAATTATTTTCATTTAAAATATTGACATATAGGGGGCATATTATTATAATTTTAAAATAAGTTGATAAAAATGCTTTAAAAACTTTCCAGTTTTTGTTTTTAAATGGATAAATATTGACAGGTATAACTCACAAAAGCAAAAACTTTCTGGAGGCCTCAATAATTTGTTCCAAGTACAGAGAGTAGAGGATTTGGAGACCAAAAAGAATGAAAACTGTAAAGCCAGAGGACCAAAAAGAGATGAATTAAAGCCGCTGGGCAAGGCTTTATTGAAAATACACGCTCTCAGGCTGAACTCTCCCTTCCACCAGAGTGTGTACGGGAGAATGGCACCTGTGTTCTGGCATACAGACAATTTTAAAAGGCCCGGTCAGGAAGGGGAGGGCTTGGGGGGCAGGAAGAGAAGGCCAGAATCCTTCCTGGATAAGTCAGGAAAACCCGCTGATTGACAGGAGCCTCTACTGGTGCCGTCAGCATCTGGCTGGCCGCTGCGTTCCGCAGCGGCCCTGACTAGTCCCCCTAATTGGACATCCTGGACCCTGAACCAACCTAACAAAAACTGTTATGCTAGGTAATCTCCCACAGAAATTTGAAAAAGTTTACAGAAGTATTCAAATTTTGCATATGTAATTTTCACTCTATGGCCTAATCTGTCTTGGGCAAAGGCATTCCTGGAATCAGTTTAAAATGGGAAATGTTGTAGTTTATTGTGCTGAATAATCTTCCCCAATTCCTCCCCAAATCAGAAGTTTTAAGAGCACACTGACAGATTATAAACTCCACAAAAGAAAGCGTGAGCATATTGCATGAGGGACTGGTGTTCTGGTTAGTAAACCTGGAGTGATGAATGGTGTACTAAAGGACTATTTTGAGTTGTCCCACCCAATTTTTTTTTTAGTACCAGAGATTCACCCAGAGGTGCTTAACCACTGAGCAACACCCACATTCCTTTTTATTATTTACTTAGTTTTTTATTTTGAGGCAGGGTCTTGCTAAGTTGCTAAGGTTGGCCTGGAACTTGTGATCTTCCTGCTTCAGCTTCCCAAGTTGCTGGAATTACAGGTGTCAGCCACTGGGCCAGGCCAAATTTAACTTTCTAGTTTTGTACTTTGTTGTTGTTGTAATGTGCATTATTGTCGTGATTTGTATTGCTTTTGTTATTCTTACAATTTTTTATTTTTAATTTGGAAATTTCAAAAATTGACATAAGTTCTGAAAATAATGCATCAGGCTCCATGAACATACCATTCAGTTGTAACAGAGATTAAATTGTTAACATTTGTCTTATATCTGACTCTTCAAAGGAAGAAAATAAAAATGAAGGGAGGTAATTCAAATATATCCTTTTGGAATCTGCTTTTTTTTTGCATTCTATAGTTGTTTTTAAGGTTTTTATCCATGTTGAAACATATATCTGGTTATTTTGGAAAACTATTGTAAAGTATTTTACTCTTGTGAAGTATTTTATTGTACAAATAAATTTTCAAGTTTCTTGCCTTTTTTAATACTTAAAAAATTTCAATTCTTTACTAAAGCACACATGTATATGAGAGAAAAACAAGGCAAAAAAATGTTTCTCATACTGGTCAAGATATTTGGTTAAATTTTTAGCAAAGCAATGGCAATTCTAAGTATTTAGATCGTAAACATCAAATAGTTGCCTAAATTGGATTTTGGCTCTTTGATTTAGTTTTGCACAGATATTCTGAGTAAGTAGTTTATTTATAATGTGTATTTCCACATTTGTAGGGGCATTGTAGCTTTAAGGAGTAACCAAAACAAGGTCTGGATTTTGTTTATGTTCTGCATTTCAGAACCCATGATGCAAAAAAGTTAATGCTGGAGTGATTTGCTGCACTGACTGGTTCAGCTTCAGAATGAATGGAGTTACTCCCCATGGGATCTGAGTAGTCCTTTCCTTATTAGTATCATAAGTAATAATGAGTAAGGTTATCACTGCACGTATTATCATTACTATCTTAAAGATGAAGAAATTGACTTGCAAACTACAAATCCACCAGTCTATGCTATACCACCATTCAGGTTCAAAATTCTGTCCTGGACATTTTATTAGGATGATTTGCATGACTCTAAAAAGAACTCTGATCCTAGGAAAGCTTTGTGCAAAGCAAGGGAACCACAGAAGCTGGGTGATGTTAAACTGACCTGGACACTTTAAGCATTCTAAAGGTGGTGTTATATGAAGTCATAACCACTTACAGGAACCAACCTCAAGCCAGTGGGTTACCACGGCTAAGAGTCAGCAAAGGTAACTGCTGAGGTGGAGAGAGCATCTTGGTGCAGGGTTTAGGAGATGATGGCTGTCAGTCAAGGTCACAGCAGGACGAGCACTCTCAGGCTGGGTGTTCGGTGAGAATTTCTACAAGGACATGGGCAGGGCCTTCAGAAACTAAGATTTCAAAAACTAAAGATGTTGTAGCACTCCCAAGGGATATTAAGAGGGCAGATCCATTTTAACCTTGGGGCCTGAAAGGGAAAGGGAGGGAGCAGTTCCAGAAAAATCTTGAGAATTGTGTGGAAAGGCTCCTGATGGGAGGTTTGATTGCCTGTGGAGAATCATAGCTGTCCACAGTGATCCTCCTTCACTTCACACCCTCTGCCCTCTGTGAAAGCTTAACACAGAGCTCTAAGTTGTGCTTAGTCAAAGGGCAAGGGAGTGTCCACAGGTAGCCTGCTGCACACGAACTCGGTGGTGATGGTGCGGTATGGATCTAGGTGGGTGAGTGAAACGCATCAGCCCTTCCTCATCTCTCAGTACTGTGGGCTCTGGTCCACCTCTATCTTCCTGCTCCTGCATGCCACTAACTCTGATCACTGCAGTGACCTTGGTCCATTAGCCATTTGTGCTACATTCTGCCTGGTACTGTTCTTCCACAGATCAACCACCACCTTCCCAGAGACTTTTGTGCACCCCAGAGTTTCTGCTCTACCTGCTTTTCCCCACTTTTCCCCATGTGGGGCTCCTCCACTCTTTCCTTATTACCCTGTTTGGTTTTCTTCATATACCTCCTAGTTTCCTAGAAGGTTAACATCCTTCTCCTTGACCACGCCCTGTGCGTAGGAAGCTCTGTGAGCATAGGCCCTATCTGTCTTCTTCCCTACTCTATCTCCAACCTCTGGACATACTACCTGGCATGGAGCAAGCTCTACAGGTATGCTTGTTGGATTACTAAATGAGTGAATGAATGAATAAATGATCGGGGTGTTTTGAGTGTGTGAAGTAAAGCATGACCTCATAAGTAAGAAGCTAGGAAGTAGCAAAAGATAAGATGGCTGAGGGCACTGGGCAGAGAGATGTGGAATTCTGTGGCAGACAGTGTCAAATTGTGGCTTTATGCTGTTGTGGCTGAATTTCCTGGCCCAGAATTACACTGAACCCAGCATTTCAGCAGTGTCCTTGCTGCCTGTTAGAAAGAATAAACTGGAGGGCTTGATAAGTAGCAGCAAATGCTCTTGTTTTCCATGAGAATCATAGAAAAATCAGGAACAAAGTCAATTTAATGCTTCTTTTGAGGAAGTCTGGCAGGTTAGGTAATGCATTTACATTGTTTTTCACACTGCATGATTTAACTCTCCATACTGTGCCGATATTACAGAGAGTTTATGATCTTGGTCTGTTGGACCAGAATTTTAAATATTTTTATTAAATTAAATTTCTTATTTCCTTTGTGGGTCAGGGGGATCCAGTACACCCCATTAGCAAATAGAAGCAGTAATCATGAATTTTATCTTTTTTGTCAAGCCATGCTTCTCTCAACAATTTGCATTTCTGTTGTGCAAAGAAATCTTCCTCCACCCTCTCACCCCTCGCCATCCTGCCTTTACTTTTAGATTTTTCAGGAGTATTTCTGAATTATTTTGTGATTCACAGAAAATTAGTTTTCCTTCTAGACATAGCTGAACCATGAATTTAGGGATTCTTGCCCCATTTAAGATAGGTAAAGAAACTATAGTGAGCACATTGACTAAGAATTACTAAATGGCCCGACAGTGCTGAGAGCCATGCTGGGCACTGCAGTGTCATGAAGAGCAAGGTTGACCTGGCTCAGCCCTCATGGAACTTCTTGTGGGTGGGGACAAAATTTTAAAAACCAAGAAAATGGAAAAGAAATAAAAGAGTTGTGAGTTGTATAAGATAGAATGTACCCAGGGACCCTACTTTAGGTAAAATGTTCAAGAGGCCCTTTCTGAAGGGCAGTCTAAAGGGTGGACAGGAAAACCAGGCAGGGTGGGGCCTTTTGGGCAGAAGGCAGAGGGCCAAGTCTCTGAGTCAGGGAGGAAACACTGAGCATATTTGTGTCAGCGAAAGGAGGCCAGTAAGGGTGAGTCCCAGTGAGTTAGGGAAGAGTGGCTTGTGGCAGAGCTGGAAGAAAGTACAGTGACCTGCAGGCCTTGCTGGGGATGCTCGGCTTCCACCTAACTGTGGTGGGGTGCTTGTGATGGTGTTTAAGCTGGTGTGGTATGATATCATTCCCATTTCAAGACACTGGCTCATCTGTGGTAAGTAGAACAGAGTCAGCAAGTGTGGCCGAAGGTAAATCAAATCAGTTAGGAGGCAGTAACCACGGGACACAGGAGACCTAAATGGTGGTAAGGGATATGGAGATTCATGATCTATTTCAGAGCCAGAGTTAAGCAGACCTGCTGATGAATTATGTACATGTGGAAAAGAACAATGAATAAAACTTAGGTTTGTAGAGAGAGGACAGTATCTTGTATTGTTGGGAACATTGGTCCTTGAGTTAGAATGTCTGGATTTTTCTCCCATCTTGAAGTGGCAACTCCTTCCTAAGATGTTTCTTTTGATCTCTGTTAATAACTGCAACCATGCTTCTGCAATCATGCTTGCTTAGCAGCTATGGGAGGAACCAGAGCTGCCTGAAGAAAGGGGGAGAAATCAAGTTTACTTCCATGAGAAAGTCTTGAAACCTGGAAGTTTGCACTGTATAAAACATACTAAGAACAAAGGGGCAATGCTCAGCTGACAGAGAGGACTCCCCAGAGCCCGCACCAGTGTTAAATAAACCTTGCTCCTCTTTATTGCCAGGTGCCGCTTGTCTCTTTCCAGTACCATAATTTTCCATATTTTTCCGTATTTTCCATAACAATTTGAGATTCTTAGTAGCTGCTTGACTTTGGCAAAATTAACCTCTCTGTGTCTTGGTTTTCCTCTCTCCAAAATGGGCTAGATACAAATGTCTACCCCACAGGAATGTGGTGAGCCCTGAGGCTGTGCAGTAGATCACTTGCTCCTGGCACACAGGAAGCGTGGTTGAATGTCAGGATTGTTGGTACTCATGGAAACAGGAAGGCTGAGTAGGCATTGAAAAATTAGGGGATGGTTTTGAGGGGAACTGTCACGAGTTCTGTTGTTGATGCAGTCAGTTTGAATTGTGCATTGGAAATACAATGAAAACATCAATTATCCAGGTAGACCTAAGTCTGGCATGCAGAGAAGGTAAAGACTCACAATTTGAAATCATCAACATAAAGTTGATTTTTGAAACACATGTAAATAGATCTCATTAGAAGCTTAGAGGTGAGGTCCAGAGTTAATCCCTGAGTTCAGCCAGAGGAGTAGAAGCCAGTAAATGAGATTGGAAAAAAGTATCTGATATAGGAAGGAAAACATGTGAGAACATGAAGCAAGAACAACACAGTGTGTGTCTCAGTTTGGAGCACTGCTGAGGGTCAAGAAGGGTGTCCATTGGGTTTGGCAGCATGGAGATCATTGGCCACCTGGACAAGGACAGCTTCAGTGCAGCTGAGTAAAGTGGATAAAGAGTATTGTTGAGAATATGTCAGGGGTGAGGAAGCAAAGATGGCTCTTATAGACAACTTTCAGGAGGACTTACTTGCAAAGAGGGACTGAGCAGCCATGAGGAAACAGATTTGTGCCACTTATTTTATTTCTACAAAGGAGCAGCTAGAGTGGTATTTTCTATTACAAAGTGGGAGATTGGTGATGCAGAGGAGGTAGAGGATGACCAAAGGAGGGAAATCCCTGAGAAATACTAAGGTCCAGAGCAAGCAGGGGGATACTGGACTTTAATGACTTAATGCTCAGGAAAAGATTTTAAAAAATGTAATTGTGGGCTTGGGTGGTCGGATGAACAGTTTGTGTGTACTTTCTATTTTCTTAATGAAATATGAGGTAAAATCATCAGCTGAGAATGAGGGCAGAGGAGGAGTGGTAGAAGCATCCAGGACAGGGAAAGGTATGAAAATAGCCATCTCAAGAAGTGGGTAAGATTGCAGAAGAAAAAGAAGTAGAATTGCTGGCTGATGGAATCCCTATTTGAGGTTTGAGATACTGAATGTAAAAAGGGGCCACAATGCTTGATTACACAATCTTCTGCAGAATTCAGTGGCTGGGAATAATATATTATAAAATATAAGGTTATTCCTGTGGCCTTTACGCTCAGGGATTGGATGAAATTAAGAATGTACCAGCCGAATGGTAGGAGTTGCATTAATGGAGGCAGCTGTTAAAATTTTAAGGAACAATGACTGTCCTTTCAACATCTTGGCCTGCTGCAAATGCCACTTCCAAAATGAAATAGACACCACGCAGGGATTGGAGACTGTTTATTTGCAATGTACTCTGAGCAAGTGGAAAGCTAGACCCACAGTTGTTGGCACACAGCTTCACACTGAGGAGGCACTGTGCTTCCAGGAACAGTCATTGAATTGGTCCCGTGGTATCAAAGGAGGCCAAGGTAGTGATACATAAGTTGAAGGTGCCAAGGAGAAATGCCCCAGTTATTTCCATACTAGTCTTTTTACAAACTGAAAATTACTGCATAGTTGTAGTGAAATGACTGAGCTTGCTTTTAATTTTCTTGAAATTTCCCAATGACTCTTGGCTTAGTTTTATGGCAGTGTACAAGGGGGAACATACATGCGTCAAAGTACATGCAGGTTGAGGGGGGTTGTTTTCACTTTGGCAAGACTAAAGCATCTGTTCTCAACATCAGTTCATTCCACATATGCACAAAAACAGATAGATCCAGTTGTCTTTGAGAACAGGCCAGAGTTTCTAAATATGTTCTCTTCTCAGGTTACCTGTTCAGAGAGCTATCCTAAACGAGGGCTATGTAACCCTAGTCTGAATGTGTTCTAATTGTCTCTATCCATTATCGCAGGCAAATTCCTGCTCCTGAGGGTATGTGCACTGTGAGAGACCTTTACTTGATACAACAGCCATTATAAGCTATAGCTTTGAAATGGGATCCATATGAATCTAAAATGGACTAGAGCAATGATTTCTACCTGTTGGGAAATATAAGATCCCATGTTGTGAAAGGAAAGGGGATTTCATAAAGAGGCTCTGTTACAAAAACCACCAGGGTCAGTAGAAATTAGTTTTGTTTGAAGATTTTTATGATACACCTGATAGAATAAGAGAAATACTTGTGGGTTGTTAGTCATAGCACTAACTACAAGGCCATGACTAAGGATCCTACTGAAGCACAAAGTTGTGCATACAAAGGGGTGTGAGAAACACCCGTGGAAAGGCTTCATCACTGGGGCTCTGCAGAATTCAAAACTCTCCTTTTCTACTACGTCCCTTTGTCCTGGCTAACAAGGCAGGCCATGTTGTATATAGGTAAATATTTTACCATTAAGCATAGTAGTAGTAGAACTGAATTCAGAACCATGTGATATTTGTGAGATCTTAAGCTCACACTCAACTGGGAGCTTGTAGGTTGCAGTGAAGCTCAAAGGAGCCTTGCAGATTTGGATGTAAAGTTTGGGAGGATGTCATATGTGTTGCTCAGTGCTTTTCAGCTCTAGAAATTTCCTGGTGGGTTTGTCCTCAACAGTTTCCTCTTGTGCTTCCGTTAGTAGCATCTCTCCTCAAATGTCTAATCTCAGAAATTTCTGTTTCACAGAGAAAATATTGAAATGAACTCCTCCAACTTCCTAACTCCCCACCTACAAGGGATCTTTATGAGCTCCATCCCAAAGCCCCTCCCTGGGGCTGTTTCTTTTCTGGTTCAGCGAGCTGGACCTCATCCTCACACACTCCAGGCCTTTACAAATCGTGCTCCATCTTTTATCCACTTTATCAGTTTTCCCAGCTTGTCTCCTTCCTCTCACAAAATATCAAGCCAAATCTTTTCTATTTATAAAACATTTGTCCCCTTTATAATGAGTTTCTTAAGCTTAAGAAGTAGGAACATCCTGGATTCTTTTTTCCTCAAATCTAGTTCATCAGAAATGCTCACTCTCTTCATGCTCTCTCCCTTCCTTCAGCCACTTCCTTAATTTGGGCCTCATCATCTCTAATTAGAAACATGTTTTCTTGCCTCTTCTCTGTCCTTAAATCTGTACTTCACAAAACAGGCAGTCAGAGGTGGGGACAGTCAGTTTCCTAAAGCATGGTCCTCAGTTGGGCTTTTCCAGTCCAGAGCTTTAGTATCACTGGGCAAACTGGTGAGACATGCTAAGTCTATGGCCCCAGCCTAGATCTACTGAATAGAAACACTAGAGGTGGGGCTTATTACCATTTAACAACACCCCTAATGATTCTGATGGTCTAAGGTTTGAGAATTACTGTCCTCCAAGGTAAACAAGATGCTATTAACCTGGAATGGAAAATAGATGCTGGGAGCTGCCCTTGTCTCCTTTAGCTTCCTGGTCAACATAAGCTCTTAAAGACCTTGTCTATAAGGTGTCGGATCTCCAAGAGAAAACCAGGCATGTGGTTTCTTGAATAAATGCCTGAATATGACCAGTGCCTGACAGTCCCAGGGGCAGAATTGATGTTAGTTTATTTTCTTTCTTAGTTGTTTTTCAATGAGTTTTATAGGTTTGTTCATGCTGGGAAGCAACAGGCTTATCACTTGGAATCCTGAGAACAAATGACCTTTGTTGGTTGGGAGCTGTGTTGTCTCCCTAAAGCTTTCTGACAGCACAAACCCTGGTACCATGACCCTGGTGCTCCAACCTTCTGTGGCTCTGTCCCTTGTCACAGTTAATTCTGACCTCGCTTGTAGATGGCATTTGAGTGGGACTTAAGGGTTAAGGAGGAATTTGGTAAGTGAGAGGAAGGAAATTTCAGGCTGAAGGAATGTTTTAAACAAAGACTAGAGGGATAAAATTACAAAACATGTTGTGCCACCAATGAAAGCAGAACGGTGTGGGTTGATGGCAAGAAATGAGACTGAAAAAGTAGTTTGGAATCAGTCCTGAAGGGCCTGCTAAGGAATTTGGACTCTGTATGAGAGATCACATAACGGAAAAATAAGAGTCATAGTGTTAGAAGTGTTATATCTCATGTTGGTATCTCAGGGATTATCTCTATATCATTTTATTTTCCAGCCAAAGACATGGATAGACATCCAATCTGTGCATCAGTACATTCAGAGCTGAGTTGAATAGGCTGATAAATCTGCCTGACCCCTTGCCTGGGGAACTGAATAACAGCTACATACACATCAGCACACTGGGAAACACTGAGAGATCGGCTTTGACTAAGCTGCAGATGTCTGATTTGCTTTCAGAGGTGTTGACACTGGTGATCCAGGTGTGGGAGTCTTTAGCGGTGACATATTAGCTCAGGGACATGAGAACTGAAGACAGCCACACGAATGTGGAAAAGCACCTTAAATGAGACTAGTTTCTTCTTGAACATTATCTTCCCCCTGCTCTTGCTCATTCACCTTGACATCTCTTACTAAGGGATGGTTTTGATCGACCAGAGTGACGACTGTGATTTATTAAAGAAAACAACAATTAGGTTGCTATTTCGTGCCTGGTTTTGAACAGGCACCAAGACATCTCCCTTCTGATGGGGAACGTTAGCCTTTTTAAGTGGCTGAGAAGCTAACTATCCCTAGATGATCAGTGTGATCCTCAGTCATTAGTTTAGCCTCTGGCTGTTTTGATTTCTAAGTGATAATAAAGAACTGAATGAAGAAGCCACTGAAGAAGCAGCCCAAGTCCACAGAGGAACTTCAAATGCCTGCCTCTGGTTAAAATGGATTTATCTGATAAGTTTAAAAGATTTGCTGCCCAGATCTGGCTTAAAAGTCTAAGATAAAGATTTAACAAGGAGGAGAAAGGAGAAGGTGGTGTGAGATTTTATTTTTTTAAAATTAATGTTAAGTTTTTTTTGTTGCTTAATTTTCCATCATTATATGTTGGGATATGAAAGAAAGAAGCAAGTCATCCTTTGACTCTTCATGCAAGACATCTCTGCCTCAACTGATAAAAAAAAAAAAAAAAAAAAGCTGGATGGCATGAAGCCCTAGAAATGCAGCTCAATCACTCCCTGCAATTACTGTGTCTTATTGATAACTTGCAGCTCTATCCAGCAAATGCCATCTCTGGAACAAAGCCTGTCACAGATCAGACTGAATCCATTAAAAAGCTTTGATTAACATGTCCCTGGGGTGTGCTGTGGAAACTTTTTACGCCAAATGACAGCCTACTGCTGCTGCTTCTGAATTGTCCTCCTGAAACACTCTTGTGTTTTAATCTAGTGCACAGTTTAAATTAAAAAACGGCAATGACTTTGTGTGACCTAAATACGATTCACTTCTATTCAGGGTGGGATTTATCAACTGCTAACAGATTAAGTGTTCAGAGAAGCAACAATTAACCTTAGTGTGTGAGACTAATATTAATTATAAAAAAATTAATATTATATATATGCACACACTCTTATATACACATATACATTATATGTATGTTGTGTATATAATCTCTGGTTCTTCTGTTTATTCTTAAACAAGGCCTAGAGGAAGGGCCATGGTTAACATACTTAATTTAGTGCATACAGAGCTTTGTGTTCATCCTTAGAGGGAAACAAATTTGTTTGTGTTTGTGGAGCACAATAGTCTCCACCCTCCCGCCACTGTGCTTTTTTATTGGCTTCTGAAATGGATGCTGTCATGAATTGCAGCCTTTTGAACCAAAGATAAAGCTTAGTCTTCCAAATGTGGAGTTGTTAGAAGCTGGGATCTGCTGGTTGTTTGCACAAATAACTCCCTTCCGTCCTAGGGGGAAATTCAGTCTTGATAGTCAGAGATGTACATGTGCGTGTGCATGAGTATGAATTTGCATGTGCATGTGTTGTGTGTGTGTGTGTGTTTGTTGCTGTCACACACTCTCCTAAAATACAGATGTTGAATGGCTACATTTTGAGACTGTCATGAACTATGTTATTATACAGTATAAAATGATTCTCTTAGATGCCATTAATAGGACATGGTGAAAACCACCTACAGAAGGAGGGCACCTTCTGCTCTTTACAGTGTTTTATTATCTTTGATGTTAGAAATTGAACCCAGAGCCTCGCACAGACTGAGGATGTCCTCCTCCACTGAGCTATACCCCTAGCCCTCTTCATGGTATTCGAAGTCTCTGAAACTAGTAAAAGACAAAAGGTGCTTTTGTTGGCAGGATCCTTATGGCGAATTTATTATTGGTACCTATGAATTATGGCCAAATATGAAAAGAAATTAAACTTGTACAGATGGAAGCATATGAATTGGAGGAGCTCTAGGGCCCCTGTTCCTCCATCTCAGTGTATGGAGATAGCCCTCACTCTCCTTGCACCTGAAGACTGGAGTCACACTCTCCTTGAAGGCTCCCAGCTCACCACTGACTGTGAGCATGTGATACTGCCATCTTTCTCCAGAGGAACTTCAAATGCCTGCCTCTGGTATTGTGGGCTTCGTGGCTAGAGAGGGAGATGGAGGAATCTTAGGGTGAAGAAAAGTTTTGCTCATTTTTTTTTTTTTGGTACTGAGGACTGAACTCAGGGGCACTCGACCACTGAGCCACATCCCCAGCCCTATTTTGTGTTTTATGTAGAGACAGGGTCTCACTGAGTTGCTTAGCGCCTCACTATTGCTAAGGCTGGCTTTGAACTCGTGATTCTCCTGTCTCAGCCTCCCTAAGTGCTGAGATTACAGGCTTGCGCCACCGCGCCAGGCTTGCTCATTTTTTTAAAAAAATAATTTTCTAATTAATTTGGGATATACAAAAATGTAATGGCCTGCACCGTAGAGATGGCTTAGTGGTTCGAACAGGCTGGGTGATGTACAAAAAGTGGGAAGTGTTGGGGCATGATTTGTGAAACCCAACAGGTCTGATGGTCAGAAAAGTAAGTCAATTAGCATAATGTTGGACCAAAAATGTAATATTCTACTTCTTGGAATTGAAATTTTTGTTGTTGTTGTTATTCTTTTAAAACTCATCCAAATCTCACCAGAACAGAAGCTTCATGAAGGTGTGTATGCTCACACCTTTTGTTCATAGCTGCATGCCTTGCTTTTAGAACAGTGTAAGCACATAGTTAAATATCCACAGGCATGCACTGAATGAATGAACGACTAGTCTATAATGCTTTTGTTGGCATTGACTTCTCAGAAAATAGCAGCTCATGATCTATTTTTGCCAAAATGAGCAATCCAAGGTAGGTGTGGCATCATAGGCCTGGATTCCCAGAGACTTTGGAGGCTGAGGCAGGAGGATCCCTAGTTTGAAGGCCTGGGAAACTCAGTGAGACCCTGTCTCAAATAAATAAATGAATAGGGGCTGGGATTGTAGCTCAGCGGTAGAGTGCTTGCCTCACATGCGTGAGGCCCTGGGTTCGATCCTCAGCACCACATACAAAGCAATAAAATAAAGACATTGTGTCCATCTACAACTAAAAAAAATATTAAAAAAATAAATGAATAAAAAGGTTTGGAGATAGTTCAATAGAATACCCCTAAGCTCAATCACCAATACAGGGAATGAGTGGGGGTGGGGGTAGAATGAGCAATCTATGCTTATTTCTCTCTCTAGGATTATGTCATCATAGGGGTGTCAGGCATCTAACAGCTCACAGGCATATCCTTGTTAACCTTGGACATCTGCTTGTAGATATTCACTAGGAAAGGCAATTTTTAGCATTCTTTTAAAAATTATTTTATTTATTTATTTTTATGTGGTGCTAAGGATTGAACCCAGTACCTCATACATGCTAGGAAGCACTCTGCCACTGAGCTACAGCCCCAGCCCCATAAATTTGGTTTTACCAAAAGAAGACCTTCAGCAATTGAAGGGCTTCCAGCAGTGAGATTCCATACCCCTGGGGAGGACAGCACTTTATATTTAGTCTCCATTCTGTTACACACCTCTATTAATAGATCATCTCTGGCAGCCCGGGAGAAATTGGAGTCAAATATATTAGAATAAATAAAATAATGACTGGATCTTTTGATCAGACTGGATTCTGATTTGCTTAGCTCCGACTGGCTACTTGCTCACCGACCTACAGCATCATTTGCCCTCAAAAAGAACAGCAGCTGATGGGAGCCAAGCAGGAGGCTGCTTAGGAAGAACCTCCTTGGAGAACAATAGAGAGGTAGATGCAAAACAATGAATGATTCATTTGCGATACAGGGTATCATCCTCAGTGCCAAAGCTTTCTAGACACTAATACTCTTCTGACGGTCTTATATTTGGCTTTGAAAAACTGTTTTTAAACTCAGATCTGGTATTGTACTTCTACTCAAGAAAGGAGTCCAAAGACAGGAAAAAATAAGATGTACAAAAACAGTCCAGGGGTATTCTTCATTCCAAGGGAGAACTGGAGGGAAATCCAAATGTTCCTAATAGGGAATTTTTTATTGGCCCAAAAGCCTAGACAGGCTACCAGGAAGAGTTTGGGTATTGGAAGTCATCTCTTAACTAGGGTCCTGGTTCTGCAACTTACCATCATAAATTATTTTCTAGTAATGTGATCATATTCTAGATGATTATTAAAAAGCTAAGTAATGATAGAGGGATATCTGAAAGAGAAGAAGTGCTTATTAAGCAAGAAAACATAAAACATAAAGGTTTACAATGTAGGTTACAATGGTACATATTTTTCAAGAGGGAAGGAAAAGGATATTGATAAACATCCCAGAAGTAAATTTTTATGGAAACAGGGAAGAACAGCAATCCCTGCAACTGTTGACCAAGTATTATTTCAAAACTTTCACGACTGTTCTCATGACAAGCAGGTGTTGTAGGTATTATCATCTCCATCTTATGCATGGAGAGACTGTCCTTCAAGAGAATCTAGTAACATATCCAGGAAAACAGTAAAGAATTGAATGTTTATTTGCTTGTTCTTCGCTGTAAAGTTGCTTTAAAATGCAGTTTTAAAAGTGACATTGATATCAATGCTTCCAATATTAATAGATCACTAGTTAGCATTTAAGTTTCATTGACTTACTTGAGGCAAATAAAAAATGAAGCTGAAGAGTATATTTAATTTCCAATTGGGAGAAAAGGAAGGATGTGAGCCAATGTGGTAGATAAAAATCTTTCTTTGATGGTTTAACTTTTTTTCCTCTAGGGTGTGGAACACAAGGGAGTGAATCATGATGCAGATGCATTTTCTGGTGCTCTTTTGGTTACAGGGTGTGGGTGCATTTTGGGGGGTGCCTGTAATAATAATAGTTTAGGTATTGTTGCAAACTTGGAGTTGAGAAATGAATAAGCACTCAATCTTTTAATCATTACTTTTAGGTGTTAGACCTATCCAATTTAGAAAAATCAGCCTTTTAAGTCTGAATACCTATAAATATTCATTCCCCACAAGTCCCCAATCTCTCTCTTCTTCACATTACTTTTCATTAGTGGAGTAAAAGACGTTTCTAAGGTCTTGACTTAAAACTTGTCTAAATACTGACAAGCATCCTTGGTCATGAAAATTCTCTCCAAATGTATATGGTATCTCCAGTCATTTCACATAGTACTAACATGCACAAAACCATTTTATTTTCTAAACAACATATTAAGATCATGACAATATGACACATATCTCAGGGAATAATATTAATTATTAATATGTATTTTATTACCTTTACATTTAGTGTAATGTGGATCCAGAGTTTACTCTATGAATAGTCAGTTTGGAAGACCAGTTGGCCCAAAAGCCTGAGCAGGCTACCAGGAAGAGTTTGGGCATTGGAAATCAGCTCTTAACTGGGGTCCTGGTGCTGCAAATTACCATCAGCATAACACTGCACAAGTTGCTTTAGTCTTTGGAACCTAATTTGCCTCTGCCTTATAAGGATTAGAAATGTGTAACATGTATGAGAAAAACCTGGAAAAATAAACTCTACTTGCTATTTATAATAATAGTACATCATGGTGCAGAGGCTTTCAAAGTGTGATTCCCAGACTAGTACCATCCACATTATGTGTTTAAAAAAGAGGACATTCTTGGGGTTTAAACCAGACCTCTCGAATCAGAAACACTGGGTTGGAGCCCAGCCTTCTATGTTTTAAAAGCCCTATAGGTGATTCTGGGGCCTGCTGAAGTTTGAGAAACTGTAGGTAAAATGGTTAAGTATGGGGAGCTCATCCAGAAAATGGGTAATAAATGCTTCTCCTTCATAGGGGTATTTGTCAGCTTTTGCATCACTATGACCAAAATACCTGACAAGAACCACTCAGAGGAGGAAAAGTTCATTTGGAGTTCATGGTTTCAGAGGTCTCAGTTCATCTATGGTGGATTCCATTGCTATGGGTCCAACATGAGGCTACACATTTTGGGGGAAGGGCTTGAGGAAAGGAAGCCACTCTCCTTCCTGGTGGGGTCAGGAAGCAAAGAGAGAGGGAGAGAAAGGGCTGCAGGAAGGGCAGAAGAGGGAGAGGGAGAGAAAGGGCCCGGGTTTGCCCTCAGTGACCTACCTCCTCTAGTTATCACCTGACTACAGTTACCACCCATTTAGTTCGTTTCAACTAGGATGGACTGATTAGGTGACAGCTCTTATAACCTAATTATTTTACCTCTGAACATCCTGCATTAATACAAAAACTTTTGGTGGACATGTCATATCCAAATTATAACAATAAGATTGTTAAGAGCTTATAACAGTGTTTAGCACTTAATTCATGTATGAAATAAATGTCAGTATTATTTGTATCTGAGAACCAGAGAGTTTATATGCTAGAAAGACTATCTGAGTCAAATATTCTTAGGTAGGCAAAATATAGTAGTTGCTAGGTACATAGACTTGTAACTCAGACAACTTGTTTTAACACCCCAGTTATGCCACATAAGAACCATTAGTTTTAGGAAATTCTCTCTAGGGCTCCATGTTCTTATCTGTAAAATGGGGATTGTAATAGTACCTATCTCAATTAATCATGATGGAACTATGACATGCTTAGTGGGTGTTGACAAAGGTTCTCTTCTTGATCAAACTTTAGCTCCACTGAGCCCTCAACTCAACTATGCCTAACCTAGGACTTCCATCCCCATCCTAGTAGAGTTCAGATTCAACAAGACACTGGATGTCTGATCACCTTCAATATCTGATCAATTTTTTTTTTTTGGTTCTGGAATTGAACCCGAGTTCCCCAAATATGTGAGGCAAGCACTCTACTACTTATACCCTTAGCTCCTTTGATAAAAGTCTTGGTCTTCCACCATTCCCCAGGTGATGTGTAAGCATTCTGGCCTGTCTCCAGCCAGAATCCTGTCAAGTCATTTTAGACAGAATTCCTCCTTACCATGTTATTTCCGTTTAGTAATCCCTCCTCAGAACCTCCCCCCCCACTTTTTCTTCCTGTGCTAGGAGTGGAGTCCAATCTTCCTCCACTGCTGCAAAATCTATAGCAGTAGTACCTACACTTGCCACATTGTCCTGAATAATCACTTTAATGGTGTCAGAATTTTTCTTTAATAGTGTCTTGGGTGAAAATTTCATTTATTAAGAAGTATTCTTCAGATAGAAGTCATCTGATTGAACAACAAATACTCAAGGTTTTCATATGTCTTAAAATTATCATGGATAATAATCTCATCATACATTCTGCTTACTTTTGGAACTTCAATAGAGTTCTGTAACTTTTGGGGGGGGGCTTTAGGTTCACAGAATATGCTATGACTTTCAATGAGATTAATGTGTATTGTATTTGATGCTCCATGTTATAAACAGTGCCTGTGTCCCTGCGCTTCAAAAACTAGGTGTAACCAGCAGCTGCTGCCCTAGATGAGAGGGTTACTGCCTCTGCATACCTCTTGACAAGGACAACACCAGGTAACACTGGTATGCCTGTATGTTCCATCAGGCCTTACCCAAGTTCATATTCTTAGTGATGCTTTATTATTCTTGAAGACTGAGATCCCTGACGTGGGCTGGAAAACATTTCATCAAAGACTCTCCAAAAGGAAGGTGTGCATGCTTAACAACACTGCTTTTGCTAGTCTCTATTACCTTCTTTCAGCAGGTGTAAGGCTTTATTCTCTGTATTCCTTTCTAGTGTAGCCGCCTGGCTCTAAGCCTTCTTTGTTTCTACCCAGATGCCAGCTTCTAGTTAACTATTCTTTTTTTTAAGCTACCAACCATCTGGAGGAAAACTGATTGGGGCTAGGGTCATTTTTGTACCTTTTAAAATTGCTGTGTAGGTAAAAGGATTTGTCAAACCCATGAAGGACCCTTCTTAGATCTCAAAGGCACTTCTGATTGGCAAAGGGCTCCTTCGTGAAAGCCGAGTCAAGCAGAGGTAGCAACAGAGGCAAAGAGGAGTTTGCTCAAGCTACAAAATGGGTTGAGAAATATAGATCTGTCCAATTATAATTCAAACAAAAACAAGTGAGAAACTGTAGTCGGTTGAGGCACTCTTGGCCCAGCATCTGGGCTTTGCATGCATGCATGCATAATTAAGTTTCAGGCAGCTGCAGGCTTCCACAGTGCACAGGGCGGGCAGGATATCATAATACGCAGTAGGTTGCATATCAATGGAACTCTTTTTAAATTCACATGAAGCCTAAGATAAAAAGACATCAGCAAAAATTAAATAGCATTCAAAACGTCAGTGAATTGTGATACAGGCCACCAGGAAAACAATGGAAACCGACCTGGTTTCCCCTCATTGTTCTGTTTCCTCTACACAAATAGATGAGAGCAACAGTGCTGACTTTGTTTTAAAATATACACACTCATTAGATCAAAGGGATCAATGCACATTTAAGCAACTTTCAAGGCATCACAGGAAGAGCGAAATAGTCTGCTTTATTTTAAAGACAGCAGAGAAAAATCACACACTAGCATTGAGGTATTGTGATATGCAGATGGTTAGCTTTCAGGAGAATTAAATATTCATGGAAGATAAAAATCTCTCCCATTGTATTTTGAATGTATATGAGGCACAATGCCCTCTGTGTCCACATAACAGACAGACCCTGTTCTCCGTACATGCAGTTCTATGTACAAGGACAGCTCAAATCACATCCCGTGATGTCACCCTCACCCAGGCCAGGCAGGCCCTTACACAGTTGGCTGCCCCGTGGTAGCTGGTGACATCACCCAGAGAATTTTGTCAATGTGGCATTTTTATGTCCTTGGATGCACGGTCTATGGCAAAAGACCCTCAGCTGGATTTTGTTTACTAATGGCCCCAAGCCTTCACTGAGTCTAGAGTGCCAGGGCCACAGGAAATCTTTCAGCGCCCAGGCAGGTCCTGGGAGGCCTCTGAGGTTCTGGGACACAATACAGTTGCATTTGCTTCCTCACCAGGTGCAGCCCTGCAGTCTTCTCGCTATCTGCTGTTCCATTGCATACCTTTGTTTGACAGGGAATCAAAGGGGTTTCTCAGGGGCCTTTAATCTGATTAACCACACACGGGTGACAAGTGGAAGGGTCGAGATGCTCCAGGACAAGGAAGCATTGTTGCTCAGGGCCGCATTTGTCATCTCTGAAACTCCACCCCCCCCTCCCCGTTTTCTCCCAGCTTCCCCTCTTCTCCACCCCATGTGCTAACTCAGACAGAAAACCGGATTCAAAGAGGAGCTTTTGTTAAGAAGGAATGATGAAAAAGATGTGTTTGCTCCTTACGGGGCTGTAGAAATAAAGAATTTATTAGTCATAGATCAGCCAGATGAATGAAAACTAAACCTGCTTAAGGGAAAGCATTAAGAAGGTGGGAACAATAAATATTCCCCCGGATTTCAATTTGATTCTGAATGTAGTTAATTTTAATCCGATTAGGAAACAGACTCTACCTATTGCATTCTGTGGAGTCATCTACTCTTAAACTATGTAATTATCTTTGCTTCTTTTTTCCCATACTTTCAGACCATGTGATCTGTAGAAGATGAGTCATTAAAGAATGATAAGGGCAGAAGAGTCTCCAAATTCTGGTGGCATTCAAGTGATTGTATTTTCACGTGAGCTACTTCTCTGATTGGTTTCAGTATGCTGTCTTAGTTCATTGCTGAATTTTTGTTATTGTCACCGTCCTCAAATAAATTCCATCTTATCTCCAACTTAGATTTAAAAACATTTGTTTTTTATGTTGTTTTGTCTCCATATTTTAAATTCAAGCATAGCTAACTGTTCTTACATTACTGGACCCCAAGATATAAATAGGATATGCAGGAATCATATCTAATTCCTCCTCTCTTGTTTTTGGTAGAAAGTAATGCTTCCATGATGAGCCTTCTCAATTTTTTTTTCTTTTAAATATTCTCTAAAGACTTTGTTTAGATAGGAATCAAATTTTTTATTCCAGTGAGTAAACAATGCAATAAAGTAGATATAGGAATCAAAGAGATGACAGAAAACTCAGCCTGAAACCTCCATATAAACAGCTATTGCACAGAATCAGCCTCCTCAGAAGAGGTACACTGGGCTCAGTGGGTCAAGATGCAAAGGACACAGTTAGGGCATTTTCTTAGGCTCCCTTTCCCTCAGTTTTATTGGACTATGATTGGCAAATAAAAATTGTATGTATTTAACATATGCACCAGTTTTTGATATGAATGTAAATTGTGAAATTATCACCAGAATCAAGCTAACAACTCCATCATCTCATCCATTTAGTTACCTTTTTTTTTTTCTGGTAAGAGTACTTGAGATCTACTCTCATAGCAAATTTCAAGCACACAGTTTTTTCTGACTAATCACAGTCAAGGTGCTGGGCACTGGGTCTCCCAAAGTTACTCATTCTGTAGTTGAAGATGTGTACTCTTTTACCAACATCTCTCCTTCCCCGCCCCCCATCTTCTGTGACCACCAGTCTACTCTCTGTTTCTTCATGTTTGGCTTTTAAAAAACTTCAAGTTCTAAGTGAGATCATGCAGTATTTGTCTTTCTGTGCCTGCCTTAACGTACTTAGCATAATATTCTTCAGATTGATTCAGATTGTCATAAATGGCAAACTTTCCTCCTTTCTTTTTTTTAAAAATTTTTTTCAATAACTGTATTTATGTATTTTTATGTGGTGCTAAGGATGGAACCCAGTGCCTCACACATGCTAGGCAAGCGCTCTACCACTGTACAACAACCAAGCCCCAAATTTCCTCCTTTCTTAAAGCTGACTTAATATTTCATTGTGCCGTGTGTGTGTGTGTGTGTGTGTGTGTAGGGGGTTATAACAAACATAATAGCATATGTATCACATTTCTTTTTATGTCCTCATTTGTTGTAGGACTTTTAGGTCATTTGTGAACAATTCTGCAATGAACGCGGAAGTGCAAATAGTTCATTGAGAGGTGATTTTATTTCCTTTGGATAAAGACTCAGAAGCAAGATTGTAGGATCATTGATCATATGGGAGTTCTATTTTTAATATTTGGGGGAAATTCTGTACTATCTTCCCTAATGGTTGTACTAAGTTTCATTCCCACCAACAGTGTGCCAAGGATCCCTGTTGTGCACATGCTCACTGACACCTACTACCTTTTGCCTTTTGGATTCGAGCATTCAGACTGGAATGAGGTGATATCTCACTGTGGTTTTGATTTGTATTTCCCTATCAATTAGTAATATTGAGTACTTGTTCATATACCTGTTGGTCGTTTGTATGTCTACTTTTGAGACACACAAATATCTCAAATGTCTATGTAGCAAAGGGGAATGGAGGGAAGGGAGGAGGGATGGGAACAAGAAAGACAGCAAAACTAATCAGACATAACTTTTCTGTGTTCATATATGAACACTGTAACTCCACATCATATTCAACCACAAGAATGGGATCCTATTAGAATAAGTTATACTCCATGTGTGTATAGTATGTCAAAATACATCTACTGATATGTATCTAAAAAGAACAAATTTAAAAATGCCTATTTAGGTCTATTTTATAATATTTACTTGAGGGTTTTTTTGGTTTTTGTTTTTGCTATTAAGTTGTATGAATTCCTTATTATTAGCTATGAACGTCTTATTGGATATATAGTTTGCAAATATTTTCTTCCATTTCCCATAGGTTGCTCTGGTAATTGTTTCCTTTGCTGTACAGAAACTTTTTCACTTGATACATACTCAGTTCCTTATTTTTGTTTCTGTTGCCTGTGCTTTGAAAGTCAAATTCATAACATCATTGCCAAGGCCAATGCCAAAGAGCTGTTCTCCTGTGTTTTATTCTAGGACTTTTTGTGGTTCGGGTCTTATGTTTAGGTCTTTAATCCATTTTAGATAGTTTTGCGTGTGTACAGTGTAAGATATGGGTCTAATTTCATTCTTCTGCATATGGATATCCAGTTTTCCCAAGAAGACTTATTGAAGAGACATTCTTCTCCCTACTGCGTGTTCTTGGCAACTTTGTTGGAAGTTAGTTGACCATATAGGCTTGAATTTCTTTTGTGTGGGCTTGCATCTATTTCTGGGCTCTCTATTCTATTACATCGGTCCATGTGTTTATTTTTTCCAATGCCATACTTTCTTGATACCTATAACTGTGCTCCACAACTTGAAATCTCGAAGCGTGATGCCTTCAGTTGTCTTTTTCTTGGCTATTTGGGGTCTTCTATGGTTCCACACAAATTCAGGACTGATTTTTCTACTTCTATGAAAAATGCCACTGGAATTTTGATAGGGGTCACATTGAATCTGTAGATTGCTTTAGGTAGTAAGAATATTTTAACACTATTAATTCTTCCAATCCATGAACACGAGACCTATTTCCATTTATGTGTCTTCTTCAATTTCTGTCATTAACGTCATAGTTTTCAGTGTACGAATCTTTAACTTACCTTGTTCATTTCATTCCTAAGTATTTATTTTTGATGTTATTTTAAATAGGATTGTTTTCTTAATTTCTTTTTTGAGTAGTTCATTGTTAGTGTATAGAAATGCCACTGATTTTTTTATATGTTGATTTTGTAGCCTACAACTTCACTGATTTCATTTGTTAGCTTAAACTGTGTATTTATTTGTTTAGGAAACATCTGACAATATTTTTTACTAGGGATAAAATATGAGCTTTCATGGAAAAGAAACACTTTGGAAAATTATATCTGCCACCATAACATATGTATTTATTTATTTTTGTGATTCTTTAGGGTTTTCTGTGTATAAGATTATATGTTGCCTATAACCAGAGACAATTTTAATTTTCCTTTTCAATTTGGATGCAACTGATTTCTTTCTTTTTTCTTTTTTTCTTTTTTTGCCTAATAGGGAAATTTTATGATTTCTTCCAAATACTGCATACCTCTATTAATCCAACAAACCACAGCTTACTTTTTTTTTTTTTTTTAACAAGAGGAAATGGTGATTATTTATACCTTTGCATCTGACCAGCTCTCAAGGTCTCTGGGGAGAGGAAGAAACCTTGCTTGGATGACAATCACACTGTCTATTTACAGTCATGAAATAGTGCCATCAATTTTAGCAACACTTTGGGAAATAAAGCAAAACAAACAGAAAAACCTCTCACCTTGTTCCCTGCTGTCCTTCTTCCCAGCCCACACACAGCCTTTTGACAGCTCAGCTGTGATTTTTGGATCTTCCTTACAAGGATGTTTCAGAAGAGATAAGTGGCAGGAATCAATGCACATCATCTTAATTACCAAACGTGGTTTACTTTATTGTAAGCCGTTTAGTTCCCAATGATTAAGACAAATGCTCCATCCTTACACTAAGACTGGATCTACTTTTCCACACAGGCAGAAACACTAGTTAGGGAATTCTAACATTCCCAAACTGACTTTTCTCTTGAAGACATCCTGAACTATTAGATTTGCCTCAGATATGTAGACCCTACTTCTTTTTAAATATCCTAGTATCTGCTGTGCATCTCTTCTCCTTGGAGTTATATTTCTGTAACCCACAGATGGTTGTGTACAACCTGTGAAAGGTCAGGATTCTCCTCTGACAATTTTTGTAAATATATTTTTCAAAATGTATATATATTTAAATTAGGGAGCAAGATACCCTGACTGTAGAACAATACAAAATAAAATATCTGAAATACATAGATACAGATATAGACACTACAGTGTGAAGGTTTTCTCAGCATCTGAGAATCTCTAGGGATTTGGTGATTCACAGATAGGAGCCTAGCATCCAGTCAGGGGACTAGAGTCTGCATAAATATCCAGTGAGCTCATCTCCCAGGGTGGTAACCTGGGGACATCCAGGCACTTTTCTGGGAAGTGGGGCTGGGGGTATTTGCATCTTCTACAACCCCAATTTTTTATTCAACTTGAGACCTCTTATCCACTGTCTTGACCTTCAAATCCACCTTGTCAGCTAGACGACCTCTGTAGTGACTAAGACCTGGCATCCTTAGTCACTACATCCCTCAATAATTTCCAGTCTCCTGCAGTAGAAAGGCAAACAAAGCACATTTGTTTTCCACCTTTCCTCGTTGGCTTCCTCTTCTGTCAATGCCACCTTGAAGCTCCACTAATGAGGATGCTCAGTGGTATCTCTGTAGCCTCCAGTCTTGGATTATGCTGTCCCTTCTGACTGGACTATTTGACTGGACTCCTGCCAGGCTTGCTCCTACTCATCCTGTAACACGTAGCTAGGCAACCACCTTGTCCTGGACATCTTTTCTGTTTCCTTAGTTCTCTGGAGGGCACAGGTACTGTGCCCATAATTTTATATTTCATATAAAGTTTTAATTTCATAATTTTCTATTTTCCCATAATCCTATGCACATCTCTCCATTGTTACTGCTTGGATAGATGAAATTGCACCCTGAGCTTAGTACTCGGGCTTTAGTCATGGTTGGAATGTTACCTGGAAAGGTGATGCTTGATGAATTCCCAGTTAGTTCTACCTGCAAGAGGAAAGGGCTGAAGTGAAAGATAAGCTAGGAAAGAGCTGAAGGGGTTCAGGAAAAATTATTCCCAAATATGGAACCTCGGCACATTGAAGAAATCAGCAGAAGCTGGAAGGCCATTCTCACCTTCCCTCATCCTTCTTCATAAACCTAGGAAGAATTTTTCTGAACTTCCAGTGAAATAGATCACAAGACCCTCATGCAAGAGGTGCCCTCCTTATACCAGGAAGAGGAAAATTCTTATTTCTGAAGACCAAAGTTCATGGAACAGAATCAGGACAAACAGACTAAGTTCCCCCAGTTTATTATTATTGGCATACCCTTCTATGCCTACCACATATATATCTCCATGACTGCCCATTCTTCATCAAACCTGACATAAAAATGTGCACGTGGAACCATTTCTTCAGGTATTTATTTCCTTATGAAGACTACTGTGCCACACAAAACTTATTAAATTAATTTGTATGCTTTTATCTTGTTAATATGTCTTTTATAATAGGGGCCTCAACAAAGAACTTGGGATAGGTGAGTCTGTAAGGTGTGCTGAGACCAAACACTTGAGAGGCAGACTTTGCTCAGAGAAAAAGGCCCTGGTCAGACTGTAGCCCTGGAAAGACCCGCTTTACCTCTTCTGCAGAGCTGTTGAGGAATATGTTGAGTTTTTCTCTTCCATTTGAAGAAAGAGATGGAATTTAAAGCAAGGCATTACTAACAGTTCACTTTGTGTGTGTGCGTGCATGTGCACCCTTGAAGACTCCAGTGCCACTAGAATGTTGCTGTCTTTGTCCACATGTAATTCCAGAGCAGCAAACATTGGAGACGGCTACAAAATCACATTTTTTCAATAACTAACCTTATTGCCTTCTTTAGTCTTTTATGAAATGGATTTAAGCAATGTACATCCCACCAGGAGAATCTACTTTTTAGGTGATGTCAGAAGTGAGGGCTGTCTTGGAAGGAGTCTATGCCCCCCAACATGCCCAGCCTAGCTAACTCCAGGCAGGAGTCACCTTTATGTCTTTCCATTTTCCTGGGAGATGGGACAGGTTCCATTCCCCTTTCTCAGGAGGCTTCTGGCTCCTTTCCCAAGCAGAGTTGTCAGGGGAAGGATATGAAATCTTCCATTGGCAACATGATGCCTTACTCTTTGTACAACAAAGTCTGAGTCTCATTTCTCAGGTCCAGCCAAACATGCCCTTGCTTCTGTGCAGGGATGGTAAAACATGTGACCCTTTCAGAGTTGGCACTAGAATTTGTTTTCCATGTACTTAGGAAATACCCTGATGAGCCTATAGTAGGATGTGAGAGGAAGAGGAAAGATGATCTGTATAATATGAGAAAAATGATTATTTTTACCTTTTAGAGGCAAGGGATAGCAAGGTGTGGTGGTGTACACCTGTAATCCCAGTGACTTAGGAGGCTGAGGCAGGAGGATCAAAGATTGAGGCCAGACGCAGCAACTTAGTGACCCTGTCTCAAAAATATTAAAAGGACTGGAGATGTGACTCAGTGGTAGAGTGCTCCTGGGTTCAATTTCTAGTACTGCAGGGTAGGAGTGGAGAAAGAGGAGTTGGTGAGTGAAGATGAGAAAGAAAGAGGGAGAGGGGCGCTCAGACTGGGGAGAGGCCAGAATTAATGAAAGCAGTGCCAATGGAGGGCCTGAGGCACTGTGAATCTTAATGCGCTGGATCCCCTTGAAGTCTTTCTGCTTGCCTACATATACCACACTTCCATGTGCCTGCCCCTACTTTTAGAAGCTTACTATCATGTGTGAGAGGGAGCCTGGACATCTCAACTGACAGACTGGAGCCGCCCTGGGAGCAGATGCCCTGGAGTCATCAGAGGACTCGAGGCCAATCTGTCCTGCAGTTTGCAGAAGCCTCACAGAGAATGCTGGATGTCAGACAATGGACCTTGAAGAATTAAGGTAATTGCACCTTAGCTCTCCAGGAGGGAGCTACTGGCTGACAGTTTGGTTACAAAGATCATTTTCTATCTCACCATCACAGAACACTGACCACACGTTTGGCATGATACTAAGAGGTTTACTCACATTGAATCTTCCCTACCATTCAGCAGGCCAGGCACTGTGAGCTCCACTTTATAGTAGAGGAACATGACAGGCAAATTCACTGTGGGTCAGCAGTAGGTTGATTCTAGCTCCTTCTTCACACATCCCGTTGCTTACATGTTAAATCTCAGTTACTTAGGTGGGTGCTGAGACCCTATGTGATGTGACACAGATAGCCTCTCTGGTCTGACTTCTTACCCCTTCAATCCTAGCGCTGCCTCCTCTAGCCTACTGGACACTATGTGTCCACTAGTGGCTCTAGTTTCTGAGCCCTAGAGCTATTGCTTCCTCCTCCTGCTCTATCCTTCCCCTCTCTTTTAGCCTGGATGACCTCAGCTCTTCTGTCCTTCAGATGCTGTCACCACTTTCCTAAGTATTGCATATACCCACTTGCAGCCACAGTGTTCTGTGCCTCAGTTCAGTCACCACTTGGTACTGAGAAAAGTCCTTGGCTGGGATCCACAGAGAGAATACACCCTGTGAGGGCCCAAGGAAGCTGCATTTGAATTCCCAAAATATTGATTATGAAGGAAGGTAAGGTGGTAAGACAGAGGCAGTTTTTTTAATTTTTCCTCATTGGGCTGCTAAGAAGTTGACAGGAGAAAACTAGAATTTGGTTATACCTACTCTCAGGGAATGAACAATACAGTTTTTGAAGCAATGGGCAAAAGTCTAGAGTGGATCTCTGCGGGAAGCCATCTGTGGAATGCAGGAGGAACTTCTCTCTCCGCAGGGTAGCCAGGGAGAAGGCGGGGCTGGCATTTTGAACTTCCTGTGGCACCTCTGCAGTTGTAAGACCGCCCAATGCAAGTGACCCACCTCTTCCGCTCTGCTAGGAAAGTCCTCATTCCAGTATAGGGAATGGGCTTATCCCGTTAGGAACTGAGCCAGCCTACCTGCCTCCACCTTTTTCCTATCCTGGTAAAGAATATTGGATGGAAGGCCTTTGAAATTCCTTGATATAAATAAAGCACACGCGGGGTCCATTGTGTCAGAAACCAGAAGCTAGAAGCTAGAAGTTAGATGCTAGAAGCCAGATCCATCTGATTTGCAGGCCCATCCTGCCCCTGCTTTTTGAAACTATTTTCTGTGTTCTGTGGTTATTTCGTTATTTTATTTTTCTTAGATTTTATTGCTCAGCCAGCCCATTCCACTTAAGGGAACCTCATCTCTACTGCCCATGCAGGATGTGGACGGCAGATCCCAGATTCTGCTTACACTCATCCACACAAGGTGAGTTCTGACAGCAGTGTGTCCTCACCCACTCACTCATCTCGTTTTTTCTTCTCTTATTTATCATTCTGATTTCTAACACTTTAAATCCACTTGGATTTTTAGATTCCTTACCTGGAGCATTAGTGGTTATGGGAAATAAACTAATGGCCCTCAGATATGTCCACATCTTAATCCTTGGAAATAGTGCACATATTTGGTTACGTGGCAAAGAGTTAAGCTACCAATCAGTTGACCTCAGTACAAGGCTGTTACCTTGTAATGCCCAGACTCGAGACCACCAGAGACCACCAGGAGTCCGATTCCGATGTAATCACAAAAGGGTCTTTAATTCAAACTCGAGTAGGGTCCGCCAACCCACACCGACGCAGCGGGTTAGGAAGCGCGGCCCCGAGTCTAGGGGAGCAGGGACTTTTATGGGTTACAATCACAAGCAGGGGAGCACATGCCTTGGCGGTACATGATTGGGTAAGGGAAAGCGCGCGCAGGGGGAACAGCAGTAGGATTGGATGGGGATGGGTGAAGTCACTGGGTGGTCAGTGGGCCTTTAGACTCATAGGTCTGGCTACCATGGGCCCAGTTGACCTTTAGGTTATTGATAGGTCTGGCTACAGTGAGCTCATTGCCTGGCCTTCGGATTAGGTGACTCAAGTTGCAGAACCACTTTTTGGCGCCAGGGAGGGGTGCCGTTGTGTTGCAACTTCCAGTAACTGGGTGGGGGACCTAGGGCTCTGGACAAGAGGCCTAGAGTCACAAAATGGCTTTAGTCTGGTCCTTTCAACCTGGATCCTCTCCAGGGGCTTAATGTAATCATGGGTTCCTTAAAGTGAAAGAATGAGGCAAAATAGGTCAGTGCCAGAGGGCAGTGTCACTAAGGAAGGAGAGATAAATGCTGTCTTGTGTCATGTAAGCTGCTAGATGTGTTGGAAATTTGTTATAGTGGCAATAGAAACCTGATACTGTGCCAACTACAGAAATGCCCATGAAAAATTCCTTTTTGTGGGCCTAGTGTTTAGGAATCCAGGATCTGAGTCTGCCTAGCTTCAACCCTTGGCTCTTGAAATTTTGGTTAAACCTTCATAGCACTATTTTGAGACTTAAGTGAGTTAATATAGTTAATGTGCTTAAAGTGGTTCCACTAAAGCTCCAGTAAATTATTGTTGTTATTATTATTTTTATAGTCCTCTGCTCATTATGCAATCCTAGCCAGGATCTGTTATAATTTGCAAATAGTACTTATATTTAGTAAAAACTTTATGTGATGTACATAGAAACATTTAAATCTCAATATTCTAATTAGAAGGTCTGGGTTTAAACCCTAGCTTGGCATAATATTCTTGGCATTGTTGAATTAGAAAAACTCTATTTGAGACCTAGAAAAAAATTTTTAAGCAAAGCACATAGGACAAGCTTAAAATGCACAAGAGAAGAGGTGCAATTAAATCAGATGGAACATGGCATTCCATACAATTAGCTGATTGCTGGTGAGCAGACAGGTTTTGATTTTTTTCCAAGTTCAACTGCTAGGAAGGTGGGGTTAGAAAACTAGGGTAGGTATTCTTTAGCCATTTCATAAAGCATGGTAGGGCCAAGAGTTTGTTTAAAAACATACTATGAGAATGGGATGGGTCAGACTGAGTTTGTTTAGAAGCTCATTTGACAAAAAAAGCAGACTTTTTAAAAGTCTAATTTGAAGTTTTTCAATATTCTATCTACTGATGCAAAAAATATTTGCATTGGTATACTGAATGGTTTTATGCTTTATTTGCAAGTCCAGTTGACAGTTTCCAATGCAAATCAGAATATTTGTACTTGCAAAAGGTACCCACCTGCATTCTGAAGATGACAGACTAGAAGGCTACAGAGTCTAATGTGTATTTATATTTGAATTACCTTCTCCCTGCTATCACTACCAACAGCCTTTCTGTTTATCCCTAATTCTCTTTCAAACACTTTATATTCCAAGATGAAACACTTGTATCTGCTTTGCCTGCTCCATTCTCTCCCTTTCCCTGCTTCACCTTCATCCCATTAATGGCAGAGTCTAGATTCTTCACAATTTCTGCATCTCATATATGCCCAGCCTTCCTATTTTCACTTCCCTCCTCCTAGTTCTTACCTCAGTTCTTTCTGTCTAGACCATGACCAGAGCCTCCTGACTGTGCTCCCTTTCTGCCATTCCCCCTTCTAATTTGTTCTCTCTCTATTCAATAATTTTTCTTGAAGTGAAGTTTTGTTATTACCATTTCAACTTGACAACACTTCAACGTCTCTTGCTGGCTACTCAATTAAATATATATCCCTGGTCCCAGCATTCAAGACCTTTGCCCATTGCCAGTGTATATCTGAGGTTGCTTCTCCATCAGCTCTGAGGCTGCTTGGGCAGATGCATCTTCTTCCTTCTGAGATGGCTTTCTCAGTTCCCCTTTTGCTTTTTGAAGTCCTAGCTATTATTTAACCAAATTTCAAATAATATTTCTTGCTCATTCCTGGTTACCTCTATGCATATTTATTATATAATTTTATGAGATATTTATTTTACAACACCTGTGTACTTGCATTTTCCCCTAGTATAAATTTTTGGGTCTATACGTGCTCCAAATATATGAATATCTCCTACATTTAGCACATTACTTTGAATATGGCAATGATCTAAAGGTATTTTATAAATTAAGTTCAATAATATGTGAAGGTACTGTGATAAATTAAAAGTTAGGTAGATCATTTTCAGAACATAGTATTCAGCTTTAATTGGATCCAACTGTAGTTGTTTTAATTATAGCCCTTCCTTTTGCCCACCCCGATTTTAAAATTAGCTAATGATGTAGATTGTAACCCTGAGCTCCTCCAATCAGGGTAAAGAGCAGAGCTGTTTAAGGATAAAAGTAGGAGGACTTCTCATCTAGGTGTGCTTGTTAGCCAGGTTAGATAGCATGCCTTTTTCGCAGGAGTAAAGGTTGCCTTGCCCACCCATTTTCAAGCATGTGTTTGATTTCTTGTGGCACCTTGCTATTTATCACAGGGATTATTTTCTTTCTTTTAAAAAAATGCAGGAAGAAGTTCATGAAATACATATTCTAGCATGAAAATCCATAAAATGGGTAAGAGTGATATGTTTGGGCATCCCTGAGCTGTACTCTGCATCATGGGTAGAAGAGATTTATAGCTGCTCTCAGCATCCATTCCCACACACGCACAATCCTTGTAATTGTTTGGGCCTGAAATGAAATGACTTTATTTTTGAAGAGGCCTCAAGATAAAAGTGTCTGGCCAAGCAGTTTAAGATTGCTCTGTGTAATAGTTACCCAAGTAGCAAATGAACCTAAAACTTAGTGCCTTAAAAATATCTCACATAGTTTCTGTGGGTCTAGAATCTAGGAGTGGCTTAGCTGGATGATTTTGGCTCAAGTCTCTTGCGAGATGCAGTGGAGATGGTAGCTGTGGTTGCCATCACAGAAAGACCAAATTAGTGCTGGTTGTGAGCAGGGGCTTTGTTTTCTCACCACATTGTCTCCTCTATTGGGCACCTGTCAGTATCCACTGGCATGGTAGCTGGCTTCCCCCAGAATGGATGATCCAGGGGAAATGGGGGTGGGAGAGGATTGAAAGAGAAAGGAGAGGGCAGAGAGAGAAAGAGAAAAAGATGGTTAAGAAGAACAAGAGGAGGTATCAATACCTTTTATAATTTAGCTTCAGAATACATGCACCATCATTTCTATGATATCCCATTATTTATATAGTCAGCCCCAATCAAAGGGGGAAAATCTGCACAAGGGCATGCATATCAGGAGGTAAGCATTATTAGGAACCATCTTGCAGGCTGGCTACCATACCTTAGCAATTATTGGGCAGTTATGTCTAGGGGACCCCTGCAGAAAGAAAGGTATGTTGTCTTCCCTTTAATTTCATGGAGTTCTGTAAGATCTAAGGGAATAGTTCCCAGAGATGGAAGTACAGGATTATTCTTCTGGGAAACAGCCTTGCTTTCTTTTCCCCAAATCAGACATGCATATTTAGGGGGACCTTGATTCCTGGGACTCCCAGTCACCTTTCAAATAATGCATCAGCTTCATAATAAGTTCATAGCATCAGTGTGTTTGGATAAGAATTTGATGGAACATTGTAAAATAAGTCCTGATGCTGCCAGAATGCCCCAAGTATTTTTAACTTTTTTTTTTTTTTTCTGTATGGCTGATTTCTTCCGAATGGAAGGTATTTTTCTTGCTCTCTTTGGAAACAAATTCTTTTAATAAGGCTCTGGATTGGCTTCAGTTATTTACTCTGCACTCTCTCAGCTGCAAGTTGATGATTAGATACATTCCATTTCAGTGACACACACATTTGAAAGGATTCATGCTTCTAATCATAAAAAGATAAAGTTTTTTTTTTTTCATAACATCTGGAGTCTGATGAATAATTACTATAATTAAACAAGAGACCATTGTATATTTGGGTATTTTTTGAGCTTCAAATGCCTCTCTGTGTGCAAGATTCACGTAGCGCACTCTTTGTTCTAAAGCATTCTAGTGTGGAGCGCTCACGATCCACTGAGGCGCCTTACTGGCTGGCATTAAAAGTAGGTCATCAAGGCCTAATCTGAACCCTGCCTATTCTGCTTCTCCAAAACCCTTAATAAGTAAACCCACTGCTGCATCCAGGATTCCACATCCTGGCTTCCCATACCTCAGGGTGTGGAGGAGTCGAGCGAGGGCTAGTCCCTTGGAGACGTATTAGTTCCCCTTTCCTCCTTCCCATTGCCTTTAATGCCATGTCAATGGGTATGAAGATGATTAAGGATGTATTTGAGAGATAGCAAAGTAAAATATGAAACTGAAACAAACTGTAGTCAGATTTGTAGTGCAGGTAAGGCACCTTATATTTTGTAGTTGCCAGTTTCCCACTAGATGAAACCAGCCCTGTCACCATCCTCTCCCCTGTCATACCCCTAGGTTTACTTTGCTTGGCATTAGAGTATGTTCCCTATTTCGCAGAATCCTGGCACTTTGCTATGCAAGCTGACCTTGGTGCTGGGTCTGTAATCTACCTGTGAACTTCATACCCAGTTTTGTGAGAGAAACCATGGAAATAAACTTAATTACCTAGAGCCCAAGGAGAATCTGGAAACACCTGAAATCTTCATGTTTCTATGAGTTCACCATTTAAGCTTTATGGTTGTTTATTGATTGATAGATTGATTGATAGGTGAAAAAGTTACAAAGAATTCTGGAGGATTTTATGAAGAACTGCTTTATATTTCCTAATGTTCCTTAAATACCTTGTGCCTAGTAGACACTCAATAAATTCTTACCAATTGATTGTAATTGTAATAAACTCTGAATAGTCTGTCATTTGATATTTGTATTTGTCCTATTGGATTATGGCCCCAGAAACAGAAATAACCAGAAGGGGGATAGTATTAAGTAAAGCAGGATCAAATTAAGGGTTTTTTTTTAAATTGTTACTTTTTATTGTGGTAAAATAGCATAAAATTTCCATCGTAACCCTTTTAATTATACAGCTTAATGATATTCAATACTTTCATAATGTGTAGCTGCCACCACCTCCACATTTTTTTCTACCTTGTAAAACTGAAACTCTGTACCTTTTATAAATAGTGATCCCTCATCTCCCTCTACTCTAGCCTTTGGTGACCACTATTCTACTTTCTGGTCTATCATTTAGACTATTCCAAGTACCTCATATGACAGAAATTTGTATTTGTTTTCGTATTACTATGTATCGTAACACTATGAAATTAGTATTTGTTGTTTTGTGACTGGCTCATTTCACCTAGTATAATGTCTTCAAAGTTCATCCATATTGTAGCATGTGTGAGAATTTCTGTCCTTTTGAAGGCTGAATGATCCAAATTAAGTAATTTAGCTTTATAAAATTGGGATGTTGATCATTATACAAAATCCTTCAACAATCTGTATTAATATTTAAGTGAATATTTGCTACTCTGTAGAACGTAATGTTGAGGTTATTATAAGAAAATGCATGATAGAAACATTTCTTTGATGTACAAACATGGTGCCTGTGGCAACTGAAGAATTTAGGGCACAGTCACACCCAGGAATAAAAGGCTAATGAGCATCTTCACCTCTTCTTACTCACTCTGAAGAGGTTTCATGGAAGTTGTGAGAATTCAGCACTGGAGAAATTGGAGTGGAATGTTGTGCTTTAGTACTTTATAATTTTGTTTTTTCATATAAGTATTCAAGCAAGGTTAATTAATTCATATACTCACCCTAATCAAGAGAAATATACCAGAATGACAAACATTTTGGTAACTATGGCAAAAAAATTAGTAATTATTCGTAAAGTGGAAAGAAAATATATTTTCATATATAATGTACACATTAAGACTGATGTATATATACATATTAGATATACATGGGAAAAGAACTATGGCTTGTGTGTCATTTTGGAGAAAAATCCAAGTGACATGATATCAGATAGCAGAGTCCCAGCTGAGTAAGGATTTTTTTATCCCCACAACGTAGCAGATGATCAGCTCTCATAAAAACCCCAACTACCTAATACACTAGGGTCAGTAAAGGCCTAGCTCTAATTCTCAGATTTCAACAAGCTGAACTATTTACCTCAATGAGCACATCAGAATAAAGACCAAACATAAAGGAATTATGAAATATGTGATTCTAATCATGTGTTTGATTGTCTCAGCACAACCTTTGTAGTAACATGCTTTTGTCACAGAGACATATGTGTTTTCATTCTAACCAAAACAGAGAACTTAAGCTCTTCTTTGTCCCTAGCTGGTAACCCCCCATTCTACTTGATTTAATTTGGGAAAGCTGGCTGAAACAATGGTATTCTGAGTCATAATGACAACCAGGATGACATGAACCAATCTGGCAGTTGAATTCCAACTTTCTGTACAGAATCCTCACTCCACCTGCTACTGGGATAGTAATAACGTCGAGGTCTAGGTTCTGGGCTGGGGCACCCATCATATGCCCCACTGTGCATTCCAGCCTCTCTACCTCTTTCCTTTTACAATGGTCCTAACCCCAAATAACCAACCTAGGGTTCTTAGCCACCAAAATCCAGTGAAAGAGAACTTAGCAAAACATCTTCTTTCAGATTTAGCAATCTTATTTAAAATGGGGAAAAAATAACTTTCAGATATTTCACTAAAGAACCGACCCATGCTTACATGAACTTTTCTTGTATCTCATTCAACTTTGAACATAATTCTATTATTTATCAGTATTCTCAAGTTACAAAAAGAAAAACAAAGTCAGAAGCAGGTGATTTTCCACTGGGGTTGGGTTCAGGCTGATCCTAGTATTACTACTGTATGCAAATAATTAGGGAAATGTGTTCTCTCCTACAGTTGAACAATTGTAACAAGATAACAAGATATCCTCAGAGATCATAATTTCCCAAACCATAATGTCGTTTAATAATTATTCTTTTTTATCTGGAGTTGATATTTTGATGGTTACTATTTTTGTTCAGGAGGTCATGAAAAAATATTCTCAAAAAACCCAAACAAAACAAAATAAAATAAAACTACCCTCAAAGCCAACTGTGTATACTTCTTTCTTTCCTGGTGGGGAAGTATATGAAGGTGTGGACAAGCCCTCCAGACCCAGGGATTTGATGGATACTATCAATGAGGTGAAACCAAACTTTTTATGAGAAACAAGCTGAGAATAAAAGAGATGACAAATGGTATAGGGAAGGAAGCAGCTCAATTAAAAGCATTGTCTTCTTTGCTAACTACTAGTGATTCATTGAAAAAAAATCCAATAACAATTCTTATCTATAAAAAATGAGACATTCGCATAACAGCCCACTATGAGTACCAAGAGAGCAACTCTCCCTAAGAACTCAGCCATTTCAATGGATGACTGTCATAATGACTTGTGACCAGGCCTGGATGAAAACTGTCGGCATCTTGACAATTCATGATTTGATTCTTTTTTTTTTTTTTTTTTTGTGGTATTGGGGATTGAACTCAGGGGTACTCGACCACTGAGCCACATCCCCAGCCCTATTTTGTGTTTTATGTAAAGGCAGGGTCTCACTGAGTTGCTTGCTTAGCGCCTTGCCATGATTTGATTCTTTTAAAATCATTATTATGGTTTTGGTCTTCAGTGCCCCCTAAATGGCCATAAGCTAAAGGCCTGCTCCCAGGACTGTAATGGAGATTTTAGGAGGTGGGGCCTAATGGTAGATCTTTAGGACGTTGGGACATGCCCTTGAGAAGGATTGTGAGATACTGGTCTCCTTTCTTTCTGTTTAGCTTCCCTGCCACGACAGAAGTAGTATTGCTCTGCCATATGCTTCTGTTGATGATGTGCTGCCTCACTGAAAGCAAGGGCATCAACTAATCCTAGACTGAAACCTTTAAAACCCTGAGCCAAAATAAACCTTTTCTCTTTATAAGTTGATAATCTCAGGCATTTATTACAGCAATGAAAAACTGGCTAAACTGTCATATTGTTTGCATATTTGCTCATTTATTTTGAAGAGAGTCTGTGCTTTGTATATAAGAAAGATGGAGAGGGAACACTGGGGAACTTTATCTACTTTCATATCTCAAGCTCTTCAGCTCTACTGGACTTGGACACTGCACTCAGCAAGGCCCTGACCACAGATCCCTGGCCCACTCTTGGAAGTCAGACTCAAAAAATGCCTCCTGGTGTCTCAGACCCTCCGTAGTATCCCATTCCTTCCTAAGAAGCAACACAGTAAATACAAGTTTCTCTACCTCATGGTATTTCCATGATTTTCTTACTACCTCTTATAGAACAGTGCCCTAGGCAGCAGCCTACCTGATTCATTCTAAATTCAGCTTTGTTTCTGCCAAAATGTTTTCTAGGAAAGATTATCTTGTACCCCAGGTATTTCCCACTTCCAGGACCAAAAAGTCGTGATTTGGTTATATATATATTTGCAAGGGTACAGAAGGAAAATAATCAAAACCTTTTAAAACTTTAGTCCTTCAATTAAGAAATGAATGCTCTTCTGTTTTCTCTTTTCTTTTTTAAAAATTCTCTTTTTATTTACCTCCACTTTAAATCTCTCTCCAAACTGGGAAAGCCCAGTGGTACAGGGCATAAGAGCCCACATATTGAAACACATGAACAGGAGGAAGGGTGTTACTGTTCAGGAAAAGAAGGCATAATTACTTTTATTTCAACATTTATTATAAGGAGATAGGTGACCCATAAATCCATTTTCTGGATATACAATTTCTAGCTATATATTAGCCTCAAGAACACTTAACTATAATCAACCAAAAAATTGAAAAGACTTGGGCATTTGTAATGAAGGAATTTTTCCTAAATTTACTATTTTATTTCCAAGGAAATGGAATTAATATGATTCAGTAACATTTAAAAACATACAACAAAAATTTTTCCAACTTTTGTGGTATTGTAATACTCAAACTATTAATTTTTGTGGCTGAAAATCTTTTTTTATTAATTTCAATTGTGAAGTTATCCTATTTTATTTTTAAATTAAAAGTCTGCATAGATATTAGTACATGTTAAATCTACTGGCTATGTTTTTATTAGCTTATTTTCTGTGCCTTTTTCAAGTATGTTTGACAGTCTTCATTATAAATGGTAATAAATTAGTGATTTGAAAAAAGTAGAATAATTCTCAATTTGAAATCTATATATATATATATATATATTTTGGTACTGGAGATTGAACTCAGGGGCATAAGAACCCACATACTGAAACACAGTGGTCAAGTGACCACTGAGCTGCATCCCCAGCCCTATTTTTGTGTTTTATGTACAGATAGGGTCTCACTGAGTTGCTTAGCACCTCACCTTTTGCTGAGGCTGGCTTTGAACTTGCGATTCTCCTGTCTCAGTGAAATTATTCTCCTGTCTCAGCCTCCCTAAGTGCTGGGATTACAGGCTTGTGCCACCACGCCCGGCTTGAAATCTATTTTTATTTAGATATATAATCACCAAAAATCCTCAAATAAAGGCCTTGAGTTTTACTTTAAATAAAAATAATTATCAGATGTGCTTTAATATATAATTCTCTTTTATGTTTGTAATTAAGTTGATAAAATACTTCCTAAGTTGATATATTTATTTAGCTCTATTACGAGTTATTGTAGTATTTAACTCCACAAAATTTAAGGGAAGCACATATATAAAAATTTAAACTTTTACTGCCTTTTCTGGGTGGTCAGAGACAGCAATGCTCAGTTTCCTTGCTAGGTTTGTGGCTGTAGACATCATGCTTGCCTGAGGAAGATGGTGTGCCAAGAGATGGAGAGGGTGTGGAGCACCAGGAGTGGTCTGAGCAGTGAGCAAACTACTGCAATAGCAGGACTGATTATTGGCTGTGAATAAGATACCGTTTTAGGTGAATAAGGTACGAAAGTTCTTGATTTCAGGGAATGAATATTTCTTGTAAACAAACAAAAACCATTGTCATCATAAAGAAAACAACACTGGGCCTTGTCATAGTAGCTGAGATGACAGAAGTGTGTGTGTGTGTGTGTGTGTGTGTGTTTTATTTCAGATAAACAAATCAAGGCCCATTCTTGGAGTTGAGCCTGGGGGTCAAACCCACTTAGAATAGAGAAAGGGTATTTTTTTCTTTTCATTTTATTCATTTCCTTGTTTTCTTTCCAAAGAAAGGTCCAGACACTGATATGGGATGTAAAAAAAAAAAAAATTCTTTCCCTTTAGAAGCTAGGGGCCACTCTCTGGGTGAAAGTGGGGAAAAGGGAAGGAGAGGGAGATACGGCAAATCCCCACACTGTTGTAATTTCTGTGCTAGTTACGAATTAGTTTTCTGACTGTTGTGTACATTTTTAAGTCATCAAACTGAAATATCAGTACAACTCAAGTGCCTGTATACATACATATACACTCGCTGAGGAATAAAAATTAAGATGTTCTATCTAACTGAAGTGTTTTCTATAGTTAAAAATTACAAATGAAAATAAATGGTAGAATGGCAGTCATTAAAAAGTTTTTAAAATGCTTAGTCTTTGAAAAGTGGTTTAAAATAATAATTAAAAAAAAATCTTTTAGGCCTTTGATGATAATCAGTCAGCTCATGTAGCAGGAAAGCCTGTGCTTCGACTCATTATCGTAGCTAGTTAGGTCCGTGCACGCACAGTCCCAGGGTTCCAGGCGCTGGCTCCCACCAGGGCAAGAGAGATTAATGCAGGGCAGCGTCTGCGCTTCAGGTCATTACTGCAATTAGGCTTGTTCTCGTCAGGCTCTGTTTGGAAAGGATTAATGTTTTAATGTTTATAGACTGCTACCATGATTTTATTGTGGGCGCTGAGCCACAAGTTACTGAATCAGGGTTTCCCTGGAAAAATATTCTTCTTTCTCTAATCTCAAGAAGGCAGGGAGAGGAAGCAGAGTTGTAGGTAAGAGAGTCCTCGTGACACGGGGCGGGCTCCTGGCAGCGCTGGGTCATCCGATCAGAACACTTCATGACCACACAGAGAGGGCAAATAAAGCAAGGAGCTACCTCCTCCCTGTGCCCACAAGAGCTCCTGTTGAAATCCATTAATCCCCTCCAAGGCAGGGCAAGTAGAGACAATGACAGGATTGAGGTGTGGGGCAAAAGAAATGTGACCAGCAACTCTATTCTGTTTACCTCTCCCCGAGGCTTAGGAACGTAGCTTTTCTGAGGCACCGCAAAGAATCTAAGAAACCTCAACCACTTTAGAGGTTGATTATGAATATTTGGGTTTCTCTTCAGTCACATTAGAAAGTTCACATTGTTTAATTTGAAAACTCAATGACCCTTGGAATCTTTTTTCGAAAACTAAATTCTCTTTACACCTGTGCTCTTAAGCAATCAAATAAAGGCACTCCCCTCCAGAACCCATGTATAATTTCAAAAGGAAAATGACCTAATCTAAGATTAAATAAAACCTAAATAAACACATTTTAACAGTTCACTGAGATTTAAGTACATGTCTTCTGTTCACCCAAGTATAGTTAATTTTAGCAGAAATAAATCTAACAGGGGCTCAGCCCTGAGCCAAATTAGAAATGAGGGCAGTTCTGTTTAGGCGTCTTTCAGGTTTCACTGTGGGTGCTGGCTCCCTCCTGCTGGACCACACTGTCAGCACCTTTTTCTGTCTGGCTCCCTTCCTCCCAGGCTGGTTTGCACACCTGTCTTCCCACCATGGCTCCCCTTCAGCCATTCCCAACCTGCTGCCCCCATCTCTGCTCAGTCATTACCTCACAGTTCACCTTTGAACAGATAACAATACACAGAGGGATTTGTCTAAGGAGTGAAGTTCAGGACTCATAGAAAGGAGGAAAATGCGGTACAAAGGGGAGGTCTGCAGTGGTCTGGAACTCCAGAGATGATACAGCATCTTCCCCCCCCTCAGACCCACCTGCTAGTGACAAGTGGGCCCTGGTCTGTCACTTTTCATTCCCATTGCTACCACAGATGTTGCTTTTACCACAGAGCTCACTATCTGTCCCCATTTATGTACCAAATCTTCAAAAACCTGGAAAGAGTTCAAAACAAGTAATTTACAATCTAAATAACTAAAAACCATAATTTAAAAAAGAGGCCTTTCCAACCCCAAATGTGGTTCCCACACTAGCAGCATTGCTGTCACCTGGGAGGGAGCTGGTTATAAAAGCAGACTCTTGCCGCGCGCAGTAGCACATGCCTGTAATCTCAGCAGCTTGGGAGGCTGAGGCAGGAGGATCTCAAGTTCAAGGCCAGCTTCATCAACTTAGCCAGAAGAAATAAAAGCAGACTCCTAGGCCAAGTTCACACCCACAGGATCAGAATACAAGATCTCAGGTAATTCCTAAATATATAGTACTAAATACTAAATACAAGTCTGAGAGATACTGCCCTCCTGGCAATGCTGACCCATTAAGGATTTGAATTATGAGCTCTTTATTGGTAATGGAAAATGCTATGGGGACGTGGAGACTGCTTCCCCCCCCCAAAAAAAAATTAACATCAAATGATCATATGGAAGAGCATTCTAATTTGATTCACTTGGGTATTTTGGCCCACAGGGAAGGGATGTGTCATTACCAGAGAGTGTTATAGTGCCACATTTGGAGGGAGGTATGAGATGCATATAATATAAATTTATTTCAAGTCTGGAGGATTTTTTTGGAGTCTGGAGAAGAGGACTTTGGGGATGTTAGTGTGTAAATGAACCAAAAAAAAAAAGGAAAGAATTCTTCAGAGATGGAAGTACGGACTTAATTTTCTTTTTCTGGTATTAGAGAAATGCAAGTCACTAACATGAGTTAATCTGAAAGTACATTTATTTTGATTCCATGACCATGTTTTTTGATGTCAGCACTGAGCCTGGACCTATCTGATGATGTCAATCACTGCTTGTACTGATTTACAAAGGATTCAATTGCAGAACACCATTGAAGTTCAAGAGTATGTTACTGTTCCAATTCTGTGAAATATCCCACAAAAAAAGATCATGTTTTGGGTCCTGTTTGTCTGTGGACAGCAAGTGATGAGACCATGGGGCCTGGACCCTGTTTCAGTGGACTGCATCACCCTGGCTCTGCATCTGCCCAAGTCAGAAGAAGGCGGTGCTGCGCTTCGATCATTTGCTGGCTGTGTTGCTTCATCTCAGCATCACTGGGACGGATTCTTCCTGTGTTTTATAAGATACTAACAGTAAATTATGCAACTGGACTTGGCCTCCTCTGTTCATCACTGCAAGTATACTTTAGCATTTTTGGAAAAAGTAATTTACAATACGAAAATATTTTAATAATACATTATTAAAATATGACTTTTTAAAAGCATGCCATAAAAAAAAATCTTTGTGAAAATACAATAGTTGAATAGCTATCAGGAACTCTGTTACTTAGTAGAGAAATGTCTTCTTTTCCTTTAAAAAATTAATCTTCCTTGTGACAGATTGTATTATTAAAAAGGTGTCCAAAACATTTCTTATCTCACGTGTTTTTCCTAAAATGTGAGATTAATGTTTTTTACAAAAAACTTTGGGTTCTATGTTGCTTTTCCTCGACATTGGGTAGACTTTGATGACTGTTTTGGTCAATGGAGTATGTGGAAACAATCCTATGTGAATTTCGAAGCTAGGTCATAAAAGACAATTTCAATTCTGCCTTGCTTGTTGGAATACTCACTCTTTATGCTTTAAGCCTCTAAGTAACCAGTTGTACTGTGAGGACATCTGAACTTGCCCAGACAGAGAGAGCACATGGAGAGGGAGAGGGAGGGAGGGAAGAAGAGAGAAGGAAGGAGAGGGAAAGAGAAAGAGGGAGAGGTGGGGGAGGGGGAGAAAAGAGAAGAAGCCAGCCAAGCTCTGGGTAGTCCGATTGTTCCAAATTCATCACAGAGAGACATTAAGTTAGAACCATCCAGTCTAATTCATGACCCACAGAAACCATGAAAGAAGATAAAATAATGGCACCTCTTTGAAGCTATTAGGTGACTACAAATATTTTATTTGTTCTTGTGTAGCAATATTTTGTGCTTTCATGTCAGTTTTCTGCTATGGTATCTAAGAAAACGGCATCATCCAGATGGTAAGGAAGGTCTCCAAAGAAGGGTAGGATTGATCTAATACTACCATGCAAGGGAGAACTGTGGAAGAAGGTGACATGGAAATCACGTATGCAGGGATCACTTTCATTGGGGCAGATAGAAGGGGAATTAGGTTATAGAAAAAAGGAGAGCCTGGATTGTGGGGGTTCTTAAATGGCAAGTTGGGCTTTGGCTTCCATCTGTGTACAAGGAGAACTGATTGATGCTTAGTTTCCTGTAAATGGGTGGGGAGTGGGGTGGATAGTGGTGCTGACCTAATTGCTACGTGACACTTCCAATTGTGCACAATGGGAAATGTGTCTGATAAACTTCATCGTGAATTCCATCTAAATACAATACCAAAGCACAAAACATACTCAGTCTTCATAATTTTTTTTTTTTACATGGCAAGAGTGCATGCTCACACTTTATAAAAGCAGAGGGAATATTGTTCTCAGCTGTATTTGGTCCACTCATACTCCAGAGATTTCACTACTTTTTTCTATTTTTATAACCATCTTTGTCACTTTAACTTCTTTCCCTTTTTTCCCCTTTTGATTCAGCTGCAGCCGTATCCAATAAAACACAGTGACAGATAGATGGATCTTACAGAAAATCTGCTGATTGCTCTCTCTCTAAACCTCAAATGTAAACAATAGAGGGACATTTGTTTCTCTGTCATGTTTCTTTTAGTACATAAGGATGAAGAACAAAATCAACGTTAGGAAAAAATAATACATCGTGGTTCCCTTCTGGTTGATGTTTTGGAAGCCATTCTCCCTCAAAAAGACAGCAACAAAAATGGACTTTTATGTTTTGCCTGCTTATTTCACTGTGGAATTTCTATCTAATTTTCAAATTTCTTAGGAGATTCTAGAGAAAGGAGTCAAAATCCAGTTACTGAAATTTGCTGTGCCCTTCTGGATCCCTCTGATTCTATGAAATAATGTGGCTAGGCTGTGACACCAAAAGAACACATCAGAATTATTATATATGGAATATTCAGGAATCTGCTGAGTTCTTGTTGTGAGAAAATGTAAATGTGAGATATTTCATTCAAAAATAGCCAGGATTTAGACAAAATGGATGAAGTTCGCTTCTGTACTTATCTCTCCTTTCCCATTTCCCTTTTAAAATGACCCAACCAATAACTGAGATAGACATGAAAAAGATCTTGGAGCTCACCACACCATGGATAATTTCTCAGTTAATTTTGGTTGTGCAGACACATACTTATACCCTGGTTAAGATCTGTTAGCTCCACCTAGACTCCAGTGTTTCCCCTTCTGAATGTAACATTCGTATTTGTACTTTCCACAGCTGGAAAATGCATTCCTTGGTCAGTAATGTAAGGCACAAAAATTATGCCTATGTAGTCAATAGCAGTTGAGCCACTCTGGTCCCTTGTGAAGTCAGAGGACAAGGATCTAAACAGCATTACAGATGGATAATTTAGGCACCATGTGGTCCCTTGGGGTTTGTATTGCTGGAAAACATTTCCAGCCCCAAGTAATAAAAATGACAGACAGTCAGTCAAGCCTACATGGAATTGTATCCTGTCATCTTTACTCAGGAAAATCTCCCTCTGAAGTCAATAGGGGTTTTAGACTGAGAATGGGCCGTAGCATATGGCCATTTAAGTAAAGACAGTGGAATTAATGTTTAGCTGAGCAATCCAAATGACATGTCTGAGAAATTATGAAAATTTTACTATGTCCTTTAAAAGTGCATCATCTCATTTACTAGGTATCGTGGTCGCCACCAATTCATCTCTGAGGATGCATTTAACTGGCTTTTTCTTAGAATTCCTCTGGGAAAATAGCTTTTCTTTTCTTGGCAAAAAGTCTATTTAGAACCTCATTTTATCATCAAGTTCCAGCTAGTTGATGGCAGTATGAAGTGCCCAATAGGAATGTGGAAATAATACTCTTCACTTAATTCTCTGAGGATTTTTGCTTAGGTACTTACACCAAGATTGAGTTCATATTGCAATGAGTGTGGTGGTTGAAACCCAAAAGTTATTTTCATGGAGGAAAGAGAAAACAACATTCACAGGTGTTGCAGGAAAGACTGAGAGCCAGACCCAGGCTCCTGATTTGTACTCTAAATGTGGAAGAGGGTTTCTTCTTCTTCCTTTTCTTCTTTTCCTTCTTTCTTCCTTTCACACAGGCATGACAATATCCTTCAAATAGGTATGGTACCAACTACATAGAATCATAATCTTGTAACATCATTGCTCATTCATTCTCAAAATACAGAGTTATTCTTAGCCAGGCACATGGTGGTGCACGCCTGTAATCCCTGCAGCTTGGGAGGCTGAGAGGAGAATCTCTAGTTCAAAGCCAGCCTCAGCAACTTAGTGAGGTCCTAAGCAACTCAATGACACCCTCTAAATAAAATAACAAAATAAGTCTGGAGACGTGGCTCAGTGGTTGAGTGCCCCTGAGTTCAATTCCTGGTACAAAACAAAACAAACAAACAAACAAAAAACAGAGCTTTTCTTTCTATTTTTTTTTTGTAGCTGTAGATGGTCAGAATGCCTTTATGTTTACTTTTATGCAGTGCTAAGGATCGAACCCAGTGCCTCACACATGCTAGGCAAGCACTCTGCTACTGAGCTACAGTCCAGCCTTATTCTTTGTTAAGTAAAATTTTTTCTTTAAATTTCTTGTTTTCTTTTTATAGCTATTTAAGTTGAAAACCAAAGGATTGATTGCAGCCTCCTCAGTAATCTTAATAAATTTCAGATACATTTATGTGTCTCCTACAATGTCCAACTCATTTATAGAGTGAATGTGTGCTCCATATCTTTTATGGAAGTGGGTTTGATAAAGGTAAGATGAATGGGCCACAGGAGCTAGGCAGGGACTATTTATTTGATGCTTCAGGTTTTAGTATAAAGTGGTTGGTAAAATACTAAAAGTAAAATGACATTGATATATACAACCATGGAGAAATGTGGCCAAGATGCAGCTGTACTGTTGTCAAACTTCTATCAGTACTAGTTTGCTTTGCGTTTTCCTTGAATTTCTCTTAACTTCTTCTACTCCCCTTGGTATCTTTTCTTTTCTTTTTTTCTTTTATGTCAGATGTTCAGTGATTTCCATCAGGATTTGGTTGGATGACAGGCATGGATGTGTCCCCTCTCCTCTGCCTTACTGGTGATAGTGTGTGTTCAGATGCCAACTCTTGGTAGCAGATAGATGAACTGTAATACCTGAAGGAAGACAGGCAGTACAAGTGACAGTTCTCCCTTTACTGCTTCTTCTGTGCCTTGCATTGCTGTTGACTTTCTTTTATCTAGTCCTCTTACAGTATCACAGGATTCTGATATGAGTTCAACTAATGTTTCGCTCAGATTTTTCTCTTTGTACCTGGTCAACTCATTCTGGTCCCGAAAAATCCTTTATAAAGCACCAACAATCTGCTAAGCTTCCTGGAATTTTTTTGTTGACATTATAAGTACTGTCTTGCCTGCATCAGATTAACATTGTGGCAGATTTGCATCAAAAATAGGCAGCAGAGACAAACAGGCTGTTAGCTGAAATGCTCTCAAAGAGCAAACAGCCTTGAGTGAAACTATAAGGTTTGGGTATTATGTATCAAAACTGACCTCTCTGAATCTCTTTCACCTGCAAAGTGATGGAGATTTGTCCAGTTTCCTTTTGAAAACCAAAGGCTCCCAGATAAATGACTTGCCATTATGTCCTAATGCACTTGATCCTGGTGGCTTAAATTCTCGTCAGAATCCAAGTGTAAAAACAATGTGAGTGAATAGAGCAGATACCTTTGCTCCTCGGGTTCTTGCTTTGAGAAGCAGAGTGAGACGGGTGCAGACACCAGATACCATTGGACTCCGTGCCACTGGGTGCTTCTTTCCCTGCCAGCACACTGTAATTAAAGAAGAGAGACATCAACGTGGAACCAGATCCGAGGCGCTGTCCAGTTGAAAAGGTCACTGCCGCAAATGAGCAATTAGTGCTCCCTGCTGCCACAGAGGCTTTGGCATCAGAAAGAGCCAGGGAAACACAATGCCTGGATAAACCAGCTTTGTAATCTGCTTGTCACAAGTTCAGTCGTCAGAGGTCTGCCCTGAATCAGAGAGGATAATGCTGCCTGGATTTGGGGGAAAAATCAGATTTTTAAAATGCAACCATCCACAGAAGAGAGCAAAGGGACATCTTCCATGTAGGCAGCAATGGTGTGGGAGACAAAGCATGAAGTCTGTGGCTGTGAAGCCTCATGGTAAACCTTAAATATTTGGAAGTTGCTTTCTCTGGTAGCCGGAGAGCTCAGCACAAAGCCTTGTTGCTTACTAAATGGGAATCTAAAAAAATGGTTACGAATGCCAGGGTTAAATTGACTGTGTTATTAGCACTTTCTCTAAGAATCAGTTGCTTTATTAGGGATTGTTCTTCAGAGCATTTAAAACCCAAAACCTCTGGGTGGGATAATAAATAGGGGAAGGAATTGGAAGCAGTGACAGGAAAGGAGGGCTTGCTGATGAAGGGTGAGTGAGCCGGACTGAGCGACAGAAGGAGGGGGAAAGAGGAGCAGAAAGTGGAAAAGTCTGCCCAAACTGCTCTTGGCTGGCAACCCTTGTCCTTCTTAATCTTCCCACCTGTGCCAAACCTGTGGTTCAGCAGACAGACAGGACTTTCAGGCTCCCCTCTGGAGTCAGGGGTTTGACCTTGAAGCAGGTGACCCACTCTAGACTGTTAGAAACTTCATTTCTTTGCCAGGTTCAGTCAAATCTAGAGAAAGAAATAAGACAAATCTCATCTTATCAGCCCCCAAGGCAAGATTTTGTTTTATGTTACAGACAAAGCCCTGAAATTGCATTTGACAAGAGAGGTTCCAAATAGTGAATCATCTAAGGTTTTGACACATGAATCAAGATACCCCTCTTTGTGTTGTAAGGTAAGCTTTCAGATTGTAAAGTAAGATGATCAAGCCCTCTTTGTCTAATAAAGAGCGGGAGGCGGCTGCCTCTCCCATCCTTTTCCCTTTAGGGTGTCTCCTTCCAGTCATAATAAGCTTTGCTCTATAGACTCAGTTTTCATCCTACAGTGCATGTTCATAGTCCTGCAGTTTAGCACTTTAAACAAATACTTCCAAGATTAGCTTAGAAGTTCCTCATGGTGCACAGGAGGTCATCTCAGGGAAGGACACTTTAATTGTTCATTCTACTTCTCTGTATAAACTGATGTGGAATTCTGCCTAGAGTTTGTCCGCATTCTCCTGCATGTAAATCTACAATGCCTCCTCTATGCTGGTATGCAGAGGTCTTTTGTTGGCATGTTTATTTTATTTCCCTGACAGTGTCAAGAAGATGGGAGGTTGATGAGAAGGTAGAGCTGGTCAGGAGGCCACACAGGGGTGTGGGGGGAAGGGGACAGTTCAGGTGCCAGAGTAGGAGGGAGCATGAACGAAGATGTCAACATACTGATTTCTAATAGTGCTGTCTCTTCTGCCCATCCCGACTGGGATTAAGTTAGAGGCTGCCATTGCTCATTTAGCTTCCAACTCTCAAAAATACATTTTCCTAATGTATTCGGATTTTTGACTTCCATTTATCTGTTCTTATTATGCAACTTGCCTGAGCCTGGTGGAGGCTGGAATGGCAGTTGGTGCTAATTCTTGGCACTGAAAGCTGCTTTTCTTCTCAGGGGCTCAACTTATTTCACACAGGCATTTTGTCGTCAAGACCTGAGTTGACAGCACCAGTTACCATTATTCAACAGAAATGAAGTTTATAAGCCTGTAATTAGTGTTTAATATTTGATATTTACACAGAGCTTTACAAAGCTCCTAACAGTCTACAAAAAGAAAGGCAAAGTAAACAAAAACAAAACAAACCAACAAATATTAAAACAAGGGAATGGAATGCTAGGGCATTGTGTAAACCTGAAGGTCATGTGTGTGGAGGATGCCTTCCGTCTGCAGGATTTATGGAAATTTTTACATGATCGTTGAAATATTTCTGGGGCATATTCTTGTTTTTTTATTTGCTCATTGCTAATTCTTTAATTATTCAGAAATCATTAATTTTATTATTCTAGTAGGAACACTATTACTAATTCCAAGTTAGGCTGAATGTAGATAATCACCACAGACTCTGAGGCTGCTTTTAGCTCAGGATACCAGGATACTCTCTCTTCCTCTTTCTCCCTTTCTTTCTGTTCTTTATTCTGGTATAGTTTTTTTTTTTTTAATTTTTTTTAGTTGTAGATGGATGCAATATCTTTATTTATTTATTTTTATGTGGTGCTGAGGATCGAACCCAGTGACTCACGCATGCAAGGCAAGCGCTCTACCACTGAGCCACCGCCCCAGCCCTGGTATAGTTTTTTGTGGTTGTTATTGTTGTTCAATCTGTTTTAATAATTAAAATAATAACAGTATAAAAATATTTCTCACTATAAGATTACTGATAAAGACATACACCCTATCCTGGGACCCATCTCTAAGCTAAATTCCCTTTACTCCTAACCATTATTTCTAGATTGGTGTATGTCCTTTGGAACACTTTTCCTAAATGTATATGTGTGTGTATATGTGTGAAGTGTTTGCATGCACAAAGAGAATATTTGTTTGTGGATTTTAAAAATAATAATAATGATAACTAACATTTCTTGAGTTCTCATTATGTGTCAGGTACTGTTCTAAGAATATTAAATTTAGTCCTGTAACAACACTTTGAAGTTAAGTATTATTTGTATTCCTATCTTACTTAGGAGAAGACTTAGGAACCCAGGCAGGTAGGTAACTTTCCCATAGTTACATGGTCAACAAAAAACGGAGTCAGAAGTCATAGCCTGGTTGATACTTCTAGACACTAAGCTCTATTGATTTTCAAGATAAATGGTGTCTTTCAATGGGAATTGTACTCTGTACATGCAATAGTGTTTTGGGGAGCTTTTCAAAAATGCTCATGCATTCCATTTTGCCTCATTCCTATAAATTGTTGTATAATTTTTCAGTTTTTGAATAGGGTATATTGATTTTATCTAGTCCATTTTCCATTGCTCAATATTTTGGTTATTACTACTTTATTTTTTTCTTCCATTTTCTTTACCAATTTTTTTATTACAGTAAAATACATATAACATGAAAATTACCATCTTAACCATTTTTAATTTTACACTTCAGTGGTATTAAATACCTTCATAATGCTGTTCTACCATAACCACCATTTGTATCTATTCTATCCATTAAATAATAACTTTCATTTTCTTCTCCCCCCAGCCCTTGGCATCCAATATTCTACCTTGTGAGCCTAACTACTTTAGATTTTTATATATCTATTTATTAGTATTTGTCTTTTTGTAACTAGTTCATTTCACTTAGTGCAAGATTTATCCATGCTGTAACATGTCAGAATTTCCTTTCTTTTTAAGGCTGGATAATAGTCCACTTGATGTATACACCAATTTTTGCTTATCCATTCATCCATCAATGAACAATTGGGTCGCTTCCATATTTTACCTATCATGAATGATGTTGGAGTGAGTATGGAAAAATATATATATACATATTTGAAACTCCATGTTTAATTACTTTAAACATATACTCAAAAGTAGAATTGCTGGATTATACGGTAATTGTATTATTAATATTTTGAGGAAGGAACTGCCACGTTGTTTTTCACAGCAGAATTATACCATGTGACATTTCCACTAATAGTGCACAAGAGTTCCAATTTTTCCTCCTGAGTGTGAGGTAGTATTTCATTGTAGTTTTGATTATCATTTCCCTAATAATTAGTGACATGGAACATCTTTTCAAGTGGTTATTGACCACCTATTTATGTATCAGCTTTGGAGAAATGTATACTTAAGTCATTGACCTATATTTTAATTGGGTTTTCTGTTTTGTTTTGTTTTGTTTTTCCCTGTTTGAGTTTTAGGTGTTCTCTATGTATTCTAGATATCAACCCCTTCTCAGCTGTATGATTTGAAAATCGCCTATCCTATTGTTTGCCTTTTTACTCTGTTGATAGTTTCTTTTCTTGCACCATTAGTTTTTTTTTTTTTATGAAGTCCACTTTCTTCTTTTGTGGCCTATGTCTTTGGTGTCATCCCAAGAAATCATTGACAAATGCAATGCTGTGAAACTTTTGTCCTAAGATCTCTTCAAAGAGTTTTATAGTTTTATGCCTTGTATTTAGATCATTGATCCTTTCAAATTAATTTTTGCATTTGGTATTACATAAAGCTACACTTTCATTCTTCTGCAGATGGATACCAAATTCTTCAACCCCTACTGCTGAATTGAATAGTCTTGGCACCCTTGTTAAAATCATTTGACTATATATGAGAGCACTTCTTCCTGTGCTCTCTATTTATTCAGTTGATCTGTGTGTCTGTTTTTATGGCAGTACCACATTGTTTTGGTTATTGTTACTCTGTACTGAGTTTGGAAATCAAGAAATGTTACTCCTTCAGCTTTTTTGTTCTTTTTCGAGATCATTTTGATTATTTAGGAGACTTTGCGATTTTATAGGAATTTTAGCATGGGTTTTTCTATTTTGCCAAAATTTGCCAATTTTGATAGGGATTGTTTTCAATCTGTAGGTCACTTTGTGTAGGATGGATATCTAATCAGTATTAAGTCATGAACATGGATTAGAAGAATTAGAATTATTAGAATCATAAAGTATTTACATTCATTTGTCTTTGGAAATTTCTTTGAGTAATGTTTCATATTTTTCATTGTGTAAATCATTCACTGCTTTGGTTAGATTAATTATGATATATTTTATTCTTTTTGATTTTATTATAAGTGGATAATTTTCATAATTTTCTCTTCAGATTATTGATTCTTACTATGTATATAAATAAATGCAACTTATTTTTTTGTGTTGAGTTTATATCCTGCTACTTTCTTGAATTCATTTATTAGTTTTAACTTTTTTTTCTGGTGGACTCTTTAGGGTTTTCTACATATAAGATAATACCACCTGTAAAGAGAGATAATTTTAATTTTTCATTTCTAATATAGATTCCTTCTTTTCTCCCTTTTTCTTGTCTAATTGCTCTGGCTAGAACTTCTATGTTGAATAGAAGTGGTAAAAATGACATCTTTCTCTTGTTCCTGATCTTAGACAAAAAGCTTTCAATCTTTTACCATTAAGTATGTGGTTCACTATGAGTTTTTCATATATGACATTTATTATGTTGAGGTAGTATTCTTCTATTACTACTTTGTTGAATGTTTTTATCATAAGAAGTTGTTAAATTTCATCAAATAATTTTTTGCATCAATTAACATGATCATTTGTCTTTCTTGCCCTTTATTTTATTAAACAGGAGTATAAGAATAATTTCAGAAATAGTGCAGGTTCAGTTCCTAATTTCAATAATGTTGTCTCTCAGGGAATAAAGAGGCCCAAAGAGAAGCTGAGGATGGTAGAGCAGTCAGAACACACACAGCATTTATTAATTTTGCCTTCTTACATGGGTGTGGTTCATGGTACCCCAAAGCAAATACAATAATAACATCAAAGATCACTGGTAAAGTTCACCAACGCAGATATAATAATAAAAAAATTGAAATGTTGTTACCATTACTAATAAAGGAAACACAGATGTGAAGTGAGCATATGCTGTTGGGAAAAGGACATTGATAGACTTGCTTGACGCAAGGTTGCCACAAGCGTTAAATTTGTAAAAGTCTCAATTATCTGTGAAGAGCAATAAAGCAAAGTAAAATAAAATGAGCTATGTCCATTTTACATTGATCAAATTTCCTACATTGAATTATCCTTGCATTCTAGTAATAAATCTTGATTACATATTATAATCCTTTTAATATGCTAGTTTGATCTGCTTGTATTTTGTTGAGGATTTTAAAATCAATTGTCATAAAAGATATTGGTCTGTACTTTCCTGTAGTATCTTTGTCTAGCTTTGGTATCAGGGTAATACTGACTTTATAGAAAGAGTTAGGAAGTATTCTCTACTTTGTAACTTTTGGCAAAAGTTGAGAAAGATTGGTGTTAGCTCTTTTTTAAATGTTTGGTGGAATGTATCAGTGAAGCCATCAGGTTCAGGATTTTTCTTTGTTGGGAGATTTTCAATTATTGATTCAATTTCCTTCTAATTACAGGTTTATTCAGATTTTCAATGTCTTCGTGATTTAGTCTTGGTAGATTTTGTTTCTAGGAATTTGTCCATTTAATCTACGTTATCCAATTTATTGGTGTATAATTGTTCATAAGAATCTCTTATAATCTTTTTGTATTCCTATAGAAATTAAATATCAGGAGTAATACACTCACTTTTACTCCTGATTTTAATAATTTGAGTCTGCTCTTTTTTTCTTAGTCTACCTAGTTAAAAGTTTATCTATTTTGTTGATCTTTACAAAGAATCAACTTTTGTCACTCCTTTTTTTGGAGTTGCTGGGGCCCAGACTCTAGGCCTTTTGCATGTTGGGCAAGGGCTTCACCACTGAGCCACACCCCTAGCTCCAAAGACCATGGGATTGAGAGTAGGGAATGGGTAGGCACTACTATGCTAAAAGCTGAAACAGACCAAAATTACCATGATTTATGGTCCAAGTTTTCTGAAATTTGCAAGCCTTTAGTAGAATCCAGAGTTCCAAAACTGTTACCCCAGACAGATTCCATCAGAGCAATTGTCTAGGTGTGGAGATAGATTCCTGATGCTCCCCGCTCTATCACCTTCTCAGAATCCTGGTTGTTATTAGTTTCTTACCATAAATATTTGTAGTAAAGCAAAGGCTTGTTTCTACTTTCATGAATATATGTGCATATATTTCTCAATGACATAGAAGAGAAGTAGAATTTCTGGATTGATAAGTGTATGTGTGTATTTCTACATCTTTCTCTATATATATCTCCAAGTTTCTTCAAAGGTTGCTCTCATTTACACTTCAAACAAACATTGTACAAGAGTACATATGTCTCTTTCATTTTGTCAACATTTTATATTATTGATGTTTAAAATTTTGCCAATTAGATGAGAGAAAATGATCTATATTGTTTAAATTTGCATTTTTTTCATATGCTCGTTGGTCATATTTTCCCACTTCAATTTTATTTTTATATTTTGCTATTGTGGGAAGCCATTCTAAATTTTAGTGCAACAAAGGTTTTTCCAGGCCATTCCATCTGGGAGTGCAGATGGAGTCACTTTACAGCAATACTCCATGCCAAGCACAATGCCTAGAACATAATCATAAATAATAGTTGACTAAAAAGAAGATCCAAAATTTACTGACTTCTGACACTGTCTACTTCTGTAGGATCTTTAACTTCATAAAAATTATCTTCCTTTAAGCGTATATAAGCATATGTAATGTTCTTAGGGTCCATTTGACTCTGGTCACAAATATTCTTGTTGAGCTGACAATGCCACAGCTCTGTTGATCGTCTTAACTTCTAGTGACCACATCACCACTTTGTCTGCCCTTCAACTTCAGGTCCTTTCTGCACCTCCACCAAGCACGTGGTCCTCTCTGGTGTCTTTTCTGATCATTGGGACTGCTCCATTGTATACTCTGTGCAGTAGTCTGAGATAATACATCAGGAAAGGAAGAACAACTCATTCTTTTTCGTGTTTCTTTTGCTTAGAGATCTCAAACTGGTGTTTCTTGCATTCTGATTTTTTAAAAGTTTAGAGAAACAGTTTCTTTCTTCAATGTTTCACTACAATCTCAATATTTTTCTATCTTTCTTTTTATCTGTCTCTTTTAAAGTGAAAAAAAATAAATGTCTAGTTTTGTTTTTCTCTTGGAATCCCTTTGTTTGCCTTCAGAATAACCTCAACTCTGTGAAAATAAACCTTCATCAAGTCTGTTCTACCCATTCATCAAACAATTTCAGACATAGCTGAATGCCAGCACTAGCCAGTGGTGGGCTTCTTGCTGTTTTCCTGACTCCCTGCAACTCAATGCTTTGAGTTGTCAGAAAATATAATTATGAATAAAATAATTATTTAATTAGAGGCCAAAAGGTTAGGACCAAGGCAATAATTTGGGAATATTTGAATAATAAATAAGAACTTTTGTAGCTATTTTGAAAGAAATTTTCCATATGAAATATTTCTTAATTTATTCAGCAAACATGTATTTGATGCTTACTGCAGCAGGGAACTAGGCTGTAAACACAAAGCCATGCCTTCTAGAGTTACATAGGGATAAAAAAAAGTTAAAAAGAGTATAGCAAAGCATAGCTTGTACTCTGATATTTGGAGAAGGTCCCAGGGATCATAGGTGGGTGTGGCAAATCATAAGGGAGGTCAAGAAAACTCTCATTGTCAAGGTGATGCTTCCTATAAAGGGATTTTTTTGTTTGTTTGTTTCTAATATGAATGGTTGAGGTCAACCTTCAGCCAAGCTGATTGATAATAGTCAAAAAAAATTGACATATAGCCTAGAACTAAAGCAAAACTATTTTCAATGAAGATGAGGACATTTTGCAAAAGTATATATTTATAAGTTTTATAAATATTATCATAAATGTTCTTTCATAATAGTATATATTGTGATAACATGAAATAGAACAGACTTTGAAAAGCCCTTAAAATTCCATTTTATTTTGAAAGAAATTGGTCATGATAGCAAAGCAGGAATCAGTGTCACTTGTCTGGCATAGGAGTTGGCCCGTGGCTTTACATTTACATAGTCTTTAAATTTGTATATTCTATATCATTACATGTATATTCTATGTTTTCATGTAATATAATGAGCTTTAAAGAATCAAAATTATTTAGATGAAGTCTTTCTGATATTTTCTGTCCTTGGCTTCTTAATAAACTATATTTTTAAATGAGATTCTTATGAGTAGAAGGTGAAAAGAAGAAAATTTCTAAGATTTTTGTGATAGCTCATCTTATTTTGAAGGTCAAGGGATAAATTATGCTATGTTTGTCTGAATTTTAAGCAAACAACTTGAAACCTAAATTATTCCCTCATTTGATATTCACAAATGAACCTAGGAGAAAGGAGAGTGGAGATGAGAGGTTAAAATGAATGAAATAATATTTACTGGAGAGATACATGTCTATAGACAATGCTTATTTATTGATACAAGAAAAGTAAGGAACACATACTGTGTATTATGCAGTGTGCTAAAGGGAGGGCATGAAAAGACTATTTTTTATTTTTAAGGATTTATAACCTATGTCAGGAGACATAGACCTAAATGTGCAATTATAATGCAATAGAATAGGTAGTCTTTTACGCCTATAGACAAATGTGTATTAAGGAAATTTTAGGATGGGAATTACTTACCTCACCTTGGGGAGTCAAGGAGATTTTATATTAGTTTTTTATTTACCTTAAAAAAGGGCAATTATAAAACCCAGGAAAGAATAAAGAAAAACACAACAAAAGTAGAATGATGTCATATTAGTAATAATTTTTTAGAAAAGGCCATTTGACTTGATGTTTAATTCACTTAATCCTTCTCCTTTGAATGGCACAAAGGTTGTGACCTTGGACATGTGAAGAAACAAATATGAACCTAACACAGTGCTAAACCTAGTAGTGAACACTGTTTTACATGTTATAAAATTCCAAACACTTTAATTGGTTTTCAGCCTTCACCTAGTTAAATTCTCATCTTCAAGTAGAATCCTCAAAGAATATAAGTAATTTCAGTATAATTTATTATTTAGACTTGATTAACTAACTAAAAACAAGATTAAGGTGATTATCTCTGGGAAGCAGGACTCGTGGGGAGAAGGAAGGGAGACAGTGAGATGAGGATAATTTTTGGAAATTTAAAACCACTTCTATAGTATTTGATTTTTAAATATGGTATGTGTGTTACTGTGGTTTTGTTTGCAAGAAAACATCACTAAAATGCTAACAGTTTATCAAAATAGTTCAATGCAAAGAAACAATTATAGAAAATCACCACCCTTAGCAGCATGGAATCTACAGATCTAATGAGCAGTTTCATTTCCCACTGTGTGTTTCCAATAGTACTGTGAACAGTACCTATCCTCACCTATGGTGGGACATTTCTTGTGCCACATGGTCTTGTGCGTTTAGAATTTTAGAGTCATGTGGTCTTGTGAGTTTAGTGTTTTTGGGTACTTCAGCTCCCATTCCCTTTTTTTTCTTTCAACCTAAGGCAGGTAGAAGGGAAGGAATTAAGAAACATGGTCCAGTAGCCATTTGTCCAGAAGATAAATGGTTACGAGTACTTTTGCCACTAAATTATGCTAATCCAGTCTGTAATCCAATCACTATTTTCTAGATGACCAGGGACCCTAGTACCAAAGGAACTGTAATCAATTTTCTCCCTTCTCCCAATAGGTCAATCTTTCTTTCTTTCTTCCTGAGGGAAAAGAATAACTTTCCCTGGAACTTGTGAGAGCTCTGAAATGTACACCACCCACAAGATCAGCCAAACTATTATCGCTCCATTAGAACTGACTGAGATCATAATTACCTAAGAAATGTCATTCTTCAATTCCAGGTTCCTAGATGTGACTCCAGGTACTTCAGCTCATTCCGCACTGAAGGTTCATCTATCCTACCCTTTATTTTCCCTCTGGATTTCTGTGATCCCACATGCTGAGGAATCCACAGAGATTGGCCTTAGAGTAGTTGTATGGAAGTGAAAACCAACCATTTGGAACTAATATATTTATTGTAGTATCCATAGGAAAGGTAGCATGAAAATTTTTTATTGTTAAAAAGCATGAAAACTCCTCACACTTTGATTCCTGAAATAACACTATACACACAGGGAAAATTAGAAAGGACTAGGAGGTCTTATATCACTTCCATACTATATATATAAATCCAGGAATATAACACAAATATAAAGCACCCCCTTTATAACATTAAGTAATGTTATAGACTGCAGGCACCATGAAATGTGAAATGAATAGGAGGCAGATGATCTCTCCCAAAATAACTGATTTCAAGGAATTTTCTCCCTCTCCTTTTTTTTAAAATACTTTTTTAGTTGTTGATGGGTCTTTATTTAATTAATTTATTATTTATATGTGGTGCTAAGGATCAGACCCAGCGCCTTGCACATGCTAGGCAAGCACTCTACCACTGAGCTACAGCCCCAGTCCTCTCGCTCTCTTTCATTCTTGGTTTCCTGCCTCTTAATTTGCCTCATTTAGAAGATTCTGATTTCTGTGTGTGTGTGTGTGTGTGTGTGTGTGTGTGTGTGTGTGTGTAGGGGGGAGGTGTCTTGATTGGCTTTGAAGAGTTCTTGCATAATCAATACCATTCCGACAGGAAGTGGCTTTAGCATCCAGACCTCATTGTTACAGAGGCTTTATCAGGCACTTCCCTTGGTTTCTGACACATTCAGAGAATTGCTATCTGTGATTTTTTTTATCCCTGTGGGGATGTGGAAGACTGTCAAAACACATTTGGAGTCAAGCCTGGTGAATAGATGGTTGGTGCTAAATCTGGGAAGCAGAATGTTTAGAGAAATGATAAAAAATAGTCCTAAAACTTTTTTTTCTTTTTAGCAATGGGCATTTTGCAATAAATAGAATATATAACACCACAAGGTGACTAGATATGAGACTTAAATTTGTTCTGTGTAGCAGCTAGAGAGAGGCAATCAGAGGAATGCCTCTGAGAAATTGCCAGGTGGGTGGCAATGTTATTTATACAGATGAATAACTTGGGAACTTCCACAATACTCTCTTCAGATAAATGGAGGATATTATTCCTGAAACTCAGCCTTCTGGCTCCTTCTCACCAGTTCCCAACTCTCAGTAATCACCCAGCCTTCACGGCAAATGTCATTAACCTGGGGAATGGAAAGAGAAAACTTCAACATCTTAGATTCTTAGTTTGTTGGATATGCAAGCAACAAAGTTACAGAAAAGGCCTGATAAAGCCAGCAAACCATAGACACTTTCTCTTGTTTATCACTGCCCCTTAAATAAAGTGGGATTCGTTTATTTTCTGAGACGTTTATGTATTCTGTAAGAAATTATTTTGTAAAACTCTTTTTTAAAAAAATAAAGTGATACAGAATTAGAATACTGCAATGAATCTCTTTTATATAATATCAAAATTTTTTCTTTCAGACCAGAACTATCAAGAAAAGATATTAATACTTCTTCCTTAACCCCAATTCCAAACCCTCAAAATCACATCCTACAAATTATTCCCTTTGTTTTTCAAAACATTTTATTTGCTTTGATAAGGTTTGTCTTACTTATTAAGAATAGTTGTTAGTGTAGAAATATTAATGCTGTGCTTGCTCTGCCACAGGGAGACAGATGCAGAAACCAACATCAAAAATGTACTAACACATCACTACCCTAGGTGTATGAAGACACAAATGGTGTGACTCTATCTGGTTTGCAACCAGAGAGATGGAAAAATTGAGCTCTATATATGTACTATGACTTGAAATGCATTTAAATTAATTAATTAATTAATTAAAAATGTACTAACAAATCTCAAAGCTAGAGGAAGAAAATTCACTAAAGGAAGTCATGGTAAAGAGAGGCATCACTTCAGACCTGCAGTCTAGCCATTGAACTATTGCTGTTCAACCTTCACTTGAAGAACTATTTTGGGAGCTAGGGAAATAGTTAAGTGGTAGAGCACTCATCTAGCATATATATACGTATATATATATATATATATATACGTATATATATATGACATTTCCCCCCCTCACCTGGTGTAAAATAACATCAGATTTTAGTAATTGGTAATTTTGAATGAAAAGTTTTGCCTTCAGATTTTTCATGTAAGGTTATGAAATGGCAATAACTTATAAAATACATTTTATCTACATGGCGTCTTTTACTATAAGAAGGCCTAGCATAGATGGTGACAAGCAGAAATTTTAAGTCTACATGAATTCAACATGTTCATGAACTTGTTCTGTCACATCTGTTCCTTCAGTGTGTATAGTTCAAGACTTTTCATGAAGTTTCTTTCTTCTAAACTGAGAATTATTGTAGGATAGTAAAGCATGTACTATCATGACTTACATAGTTTCTCACTTTCTATTAAAATATTTGCTCCAAGACAAGAGCCTAAGATTGATGCTAAAACTAGAAGTTTAATATTTTAGTTATGATGTTAGCGGATTCCTATGCTTTGGGGTGATTCTTCAGTACTATGATTCTAAACTGAATTATTTTCTTTTTGCACCAAAGATTGATGAAGACCTTGTATGACTTTGTACAAATTATTTATTTAGTGATTTTAAATCCCAAATGAATATTACTGGCTCTTTTATTATTATTTTTAGTTCTTTTTAGTTACATGTGGCAGTAGAATCCATTGTGACATAATTATACAAACATGGAATATATCTTATTCTAATTCAGACACTAGTACCTCTCCTTCCCCTTCCCTGTCCCCACTCTCTGCTCCCTTCCCTCTGTTGATCTTTCTGCCATTTACTCATAGTTAGTTTTTAATTAATTTCTTGTGGATATACATGAAGGTGAGATTCACAGTGATGTATTCATATATGTACATAAAAAGTTATATCAGAGTCATTCCGCTGTCTTTCCCTTCCATTTACTCTTTTGTACTGATTTTGACAAATCTTGTAATGGTCAATTAAATTTGGTGAGGCTTTAAAATTAGTCCTTACATGGGTAAAGAGAAAAATCTGAAATTCTCTGCAATTACTCAGAAGAATAACTCCCAGATACTTACTGCTCACTATATACCTAATTTTTTATTATTGTCAGTACTTCTTTTGGGAAACAAGCATGGGTATTTTTGTCTTGCGAAAGGCATTTTCTTTCACAGTAATGATGGACTTAAGCATCCCTCCTCTAAAAGGCAACAATTATAGGTGGCATCAGAGCCAATTTGCCATTACTTTCAATATTTCCAAATGTAAATATGTCACTCTGTTGTGCTCTGGCTCCATTCACATTGCTGTAGTGTATTGAAGAATGTTTTCACATCGAGATCCCTGTACACTAAAAAGGAAATCTTGAAAAAGGCCCATGATATTAGTCACAGGAATGCTAGCAAACAGTGTGGGTGTTTCCAATTAACTTGTCTTCCTTTAGCTGCTTTATGGGGAACAGATGAGAGACTCACACCTCACTTCAGTGAAAAGAGCTGGATGTGAAGCCAAAAGACTCAGGCCTGGGGATACTTTCTTGCTGTGAGAACATAGGCAAGTTATTTAAACTCCTTGAGTCTGGTTTTTTTTTTTTTTTCCTTCATTTAAAATGAGAACAATATCTGGTCTACTAATGTCAGACTATTGTGGGAGTGAAATTTGCATGAAAAAATGCATTGTAAAGTGTGAGCCATTGTATAACTATTAGTGTGTATTAGTTACATACCTTTAATTACAAGCCATAGAAATGAATTGTAGCTAACTAAGGCTACAAGGAATTTATTGGAAGGATACCAGAGACCCAAAGGACTTTCAGGAGCCCTGAAGATGTTGGGGATCTGACAAGAAATTAGACAACTTTAGAGGAAAGAAGCAGGATACTCCAGACTCCTCAGTGACAATAATTCATGAGGACAGAGTGAGATCCATTCATTTCCAGGCCCTTTTACTCTATACTCAGCTTTAAATACTGGGCATCTGGTTGGCTGAAATGGAGTCTTAACACTGGTCCCTTGAGAAAGGAAGGGCATGGTCCTGATTTCTCTTTCACCTAACCATGCCTGATGGGAAAGAGTAAGTTATTGAAAGAAAAAGAATGCATGTCGGTCAATCCAAAAATCCACAGATATAAAGTTGGTATTCCTTACTTCCCTAGTTTGGGATATAAAATATATATATTCAGTGACTCTGAGTCCTTGTACCTTGTGCCATGGTCTAAATGTTTATGCTTATATGTTGAAATCCTAACATCCAAAGTGATGGTATTTGGAGGTGAGGCCTTCGGGTAGTGATTAGTCATGAGAGTGGGGCCTCATGATCAGGATTAGTGCCCTTATTAAGAAAGCATAGGTTGCTTGTTCTACAACATGAGGACGCAGTGAGATGACACCAGCTATGAAATAGGAAGTGGGTTTCTCAAACTGCTGGACCTTGATCTTGGACTTCTGAGCTTCTACAACTTGAAAAACAAATTTTGATTTCTTGAAGCTACCCAGTTTATGGTATTCTGTCATATAGCTGAAACAGACAAAAACAATATTCTGAAATCAATATGCCTTATGTCCTTGACTTAGGATTAAAATTTGTATATTCCAATATAATAATTCTGAGCCCTTGTTCCTTATAAAAAAGAGGATACTGTAGTTTTCTTCCTGATATTTCATCTAACAACTCCCTTATACAGCAGTAATTATGGCTCAGACCAAATCAGACCATACTTCAAGTAGAGGAGGGTGCCCAAGATCTGGCTCAGACTACTGAGGAGTTCTTGTTTGGAACTGTTGTTGATACTGTTACCCACTGTGACCCTGTTGAAAGCTAGTTGTTTCAACTACTCTGTGATGGCCTCCTTCTGCACTGCCTGAATTTGAGGATTGGCCAGGGATCCACCCTACATTGGTGGGCCTGTGTGCTGAGAAAACATGCTATCATTAAAAGATTCTATCCTAACATTAGATTTTCCTCTGAATGTAGGGTGGAAGAGGGATCCTGCATCCCTTGTCTCTCAAATCCTTTAGGGCTTAGACATGATGATGGTGACTAGATGATTTCTTGTTAGTCATATCCTGTGCCTAGACTACCCATTTCCTCTGATCTCAGTAGAGGGGCAGCTTAATCTAATGCAAAGTAAGAACTAGCAGCTCTGGTGTGTTTCCAGTCTTCCTGCATGTCCCATAAGACTCATATGAATACAGAGACCTCGTCCTCTGTGCAAGTGACTTATATGGAAGATCAGCCCAGGCAGACAAGGAACTAGTCTTCCCTGTGGCAACTTTGTCTCCACTCAAAGGCTACTGGAGCTTATCTTGAGATGGGAAGAGGAAGAGGGTGTAGGTGTATTTCTTTGCTAGCAATTCCTCTTGATCTTGCCCCAGCAGTTTGAAACTACTCTTCGTAGTTACTTTTTCCAATTTTCTCTAGAATTTGACTTCAGATTCATCATTCTCTCTCTTCTGCCCTTCCACAGTCACTCTGGCACTATTACTTTTCGCTATCACTATCAGGACTTTTAGTAAAGGTCAAGTGGCTTTCAGTTTGTGTGACAAAGAGCAGTGCATGATCTCAAGTTTCCTTTTGACCAAAGAAATTCAGTGGATGGATATAAACTTGAGAAATGATGATACCAGGCCTTTCCATAATGCATAACTATCAAGAAATATTTCCAAAGGATGCCACAAATGGTTTGTTTGAAAAATTTCCTCCCCAAATGTCAACTGGATCAGTGTTTGCTATGAAATCAGAACACATGAGAGTAATCAGATCTTCTGGGAAGATGATAATTTGGAATTCTTACTTTCCAAAACATTTCACAATTTCATGTGTGGTTTACCCTGAGAACTCTATATCCTATGGTGTCTCTATCTGGTTATAAATTCCTCCAGGCTATATTCTACAGCTGAGTTGGCATGCTGTCCAACAAAAGTTATGTTCATTTATAATACATCTCAACTATTTGGCAGGGGCTTATCAATATGCTTTGGTTTATCAAATAGAAAGATTAACATCTAGTTTGTGCATTCAATTTTTTCTTTAGCACAGACGTCCCGCTCCCCCAAATCAAGACATCTTGTTCAAATATTTTTGCTCAGCTTTGGATGATGCTTCAGAAAAGGTGGGAAGGAGACATGTGAGATACTTTTTTGGGGATCTAATGAGTCAAATAAAGAACAACATACAGAAATCCTGTGCCGTTTTTCAGTTCATGAAAAAATATTGTCAGAGAATTAAAGGAAATTACTTGAAACACACTTGTTTTCTGTTTGTTAGCAAATTTTGGCAATAGCCACAATTGTTTACATGGGGAACATGAGTCAACCTAATTTAACATGATGTCAGTGGGTTTTGGAATTAAAAAATGTGTGGTGAATATGATGAAATTATGCTCTGGCACAAGAACCAAATAATGTCAGAGCTGAAGAGGATATCCAACTCCATCCTCTCATTTAAGAAATGAGACAATTGGGGCTAAAATGTTGAAATGACTTGCCTAAGATCAAATAGCTAGTCATTTGTAGAGCTCAAATGAACCTGATCTTATAATCTGCATCTATTCTTCTTTCTACCTTCTTACAGGATGAGAACCTCTTTTTTCTGGTCTTTTTCCTTACTTTAAGCTACCACTTTGAATACCTGCTTCAAAGGAGGAGACACAGTATATCAGGATATAAATTAAAGATTTAAAATTAAAATCAAGGGGCTAAATGATTGCCTTGTCTCTACAGGTTCTGCTTCTCCTCTATTAGCCTGGAAAAAATAAACTCCCAGGAAAATAGGGACTATTCATGTTTTCTCTGAAATTTTCATCATGATTCTGTGACTGAATTTGGCCTGAATGAGAATTCATTTCTATAAGAGGAAAATAGATCTTTGAGGAAGGGCAAAATTGGAAATCAGGCAAATGGCATTAAAATCTTCTAAGGTAGGGGGGTGGCTAGGGTTGTAGCTCAGTGGCAGGGCACTTGTCCAGCATGCGTGAGGCACTGGGTTCGATCCTCAGCACCACATATAAAATAATAAATGAATAAAATAAAGATCCATCAACAACTAAAAAAATTTTTTAAAAATCTTCTAAAGGAGAAAGTGAAGCTCTTGGAAAAATATGTTTGAAGGAAATCATTTGTTTGTGTCCTGATGTAAATAGAGGAGAGAACAATTTTTACAGGAGCTTAGATCAGTAAAATTTGTATTTATACAGTCAATAGCAGGTGTCCGAAAGACATGGATTCAAACCTGGCTCTATCTCACAAATGTGCTTTTAAAGCTTGAGCCTCAGTTTCCTTATCTAAAAAATGGACAGAGCAATAGTTGACCTCATCATGTTTCAGTAAGCTCATGGCATTGTTGTAAGTAAAACAAGACTCTTGTGTACTTGCAGAGTAGATTAAATGTGGCATATGATGTTTTGGGACACCAGGAAGTAGAGTCTATTCTTTTGTTTTGTTGCCCCTGGGCTGATCTGGTGACTGCCATTGACTCTGAAAGTAGGAGAAGTGATACTGTGTGTCTACTGCTTTTATGGAGCGCTGAGACCACCACACACACACCACACACACACAAACTCACAAACCCACCACCAACAGTTTAGACTATTGAAGGATGTCAAAAAACAAAACAAAACAAAACAAAACAACAGGATCTACCCCTCCAATAGGTTGGTGGGCAGCCAGACACAAGAATGAGTCCAGCCCAGCCAAACCTCCAGTTAAATGCGGCTGTGTGTGACAGTCTAGGTGATAAAGCTAAATGTGCATGCGTAGCCACACTCACACTTTGGTAGGGTGGATACATGCTCACTTGGTAAGCTGAGTTTGTGAGGTGTCCTGATACAGTTTTACTTTGGATTTTCCCTAAGGTTGCTTTTTATGGTGGTATACTTCATTCCAAGACCCTGTGTCTGTCACTTTCCCCATCTACATGGTTGGGACACTGAGTATTAATTCTATTAGCTGCTTTGTGCCTCAACATGTGGCATATATAGTAGCATTTTGTCCCATATATGATTTCAGCCAGAGTTGCTGCCACTGATGGTTATACAGCTTGTAACATAATGTACAAATTAAGAAAAATGTTACATGAAGTTGAGGTTCCTTTTCCTAAGTCTCATAAAGACACCAAATTCGACAGATCTGAAGTTCAGCTCCAGCATAGAAATTTTTAGTAAATATGAGCAATTTTTATTATTAATAAGTATCAGATAATAGTAATTGACATAGTACTTTGTAAGTTATAAAGTAGACTCAACAAACTTTATCTTAATCCTCATAATAATCCCACAGGGAAGTTGCTCTTTCCAATTTATGAAAAATTAAGCCTAATGTTACCGACTTCTTAAAATCCTTAAAAAAAGTTAGAAGCAGACTCATACTGTGTTCTTTTGATGCCATTTAATTTCTATGTCCCTGCTTCCACATAATGGCATATAAATGCAACACTGGTGATTAAAGCTCACTGGTATTAAAGCTCAGTATTAAATAGTAAGTCTATTATGGAATTAGATTTCAACTTTTCCTAGTTAGTTACCATGATGTCTACCTCTCTAATTCCCTTGCTTTGAGATGACCAAGTTATTCCTGATGAATTTCTCATTTTTCCCCATTTGGAGAATGATGTGTTACATGTTGTCATAAATGTGTGGCACAAAAAGGACCGTTAGTAGCTGTCTTACTGCTGTACATTCTATATTGGTCATTAGTCATCTTGAAAGCACAAATCATCCAGAAAAAAATATTCTCAGGACTAGGCTTCTAGTGGGAGTCATTGAAATGTTTTATACAATAGACTAAGATAGTTTTCTATCAGGGAAGTGCAAATCAAAACCGTAAGAAAATACCACTTCACGACCTATAATAGCTGTACTGTAAAGGACAGATAATAGCAAGTGTTGGCAAGACGTAAAAAAATTTAGATTCTTCCTAGAAATTTAGAATGATGCAGCCATTTTGAAAAATAGTATGAGAGATCCCCCAAAAGCTCAAAATAATTCTTGGAAAAACTGCTCAGTGGAAGAGTGCCTGCCTATCATATGTGAGACCCTGGGTTTGATCCCCAGCACAAGAGGGAAAAAAATGCTAAAAACAGAGTTTCCATATAATCCAAAAATTCCACCTTTAAGTACATACACAAGAAAATTGAAAATATATGTTCGTGTAAATTATTGATATGAATTATCATAGCAGCATTGTTTATAATAGCTAAAAAAGAGGGGACAATTCAAATACCCATTAAACCATGAATGAACAAGTAAAAGTGCTATATCAATACAATGGAATATTATTTGACCATAAAAAGGAATAAAGTCTGATAAATACTACAAAATTAACGGACCTAGAAAACATTATGCTAAATGAAAGAAAGCAGACACCAAAAACCTACATATTGTTTGATTCTATTTATATGAAATGTCCTGAGAAGACAAATCCACAGAACAGAGAACAGATTAGTAGTTGCCTGGGGCAGTGGGAGAATGGAATGGGAAGTGATAATAGTGTTTCTTTTTGAGGTGGTGAAAATGATCTAGAATTACTGTGCTGAGGAATGTAAACCTCTGTGAAAATGCTAAAAGCCAATGAATTGTATACTTTAAATAGATGAATTGTATGTATAGTTTAATAAATTGATAAAAGAACAAAAAGAGACTAAGGCACTTATCATACTCAATATCTTAGCATGCCAAAAATCAATCCAGTATGAATGGTATTAATAAGTTGAAGGAGATAAATAAAAAGGAGCGATCTACCCAAACATAGAAAATAGAATTTCAAGATAAAAACATGGGAAGATTTTCTCCATTATGAGCCAGGGAAGCTGTCACTGGGGTCTAGAATGTGACCTCTGGTCACCAGGGATGTTGTTCCTTCCTCTGGCTTCTCTAGATTGATGTTGATCCCATTAAACCCTCATCCTGATGATCTGATTTCTTGTTCCCCAAAATGCAGGACTCTGTGGATAGAGGTGATGCTGGTGAGAATCTTGCCAGCAGATTTCTCACTATTTATTAAGAACTGGGTATTTAGGCCTCTGCATAGGCAATGGGAGAAGGTGGGTCAGAGAAAGGGGAAAAGAACTAATACTCATTCAGATCGGTTAATATATCCAAGGTACTCTTCCAGGACTTCTGTCTACCTTCTAATTCTCACAGTCATCCTACATGGTTGGTGTCCTTATTTTCAGTTTAGGGTTGAACAATGGATGCTGAAAGAAAACCATGATTCACCTAGCCCACAGGGGGCGGCACCAGAATAGAAAGGTTTCTTTCTCACCAAAGCCTGTGACTCTCCTGTCCGTTAGCATGATTCAAAGTCCCTCATTCAGACAAACATAGGGATTTGACAAGCAAGAGTTTGGGGCCTACAGAATTGAGAAAAGACAAAACAGTACACCAAAATTAAAGTAGTACTGACTTGCCTTTAACAAGCTCGGATTTGACTAATCCTATTGACCTTTGGTTAAAGGCATGGGGTCATGTCCTGCTGCCTAGAGACAGGGACCCAAGGGAATCCTGACCATTAGGATCTGAACTTGACTTGCTGAGCACATCTGATTGTCCTTTGCAGATGGTCAAAGCACTGGCCCATACAGCTAGATGCACCCCAGCCTCTGAGTGTCCCCTTGGCTGTTTTATGTAACAGGACTCTAGGCAGCTGCTCTGAGCTCGGAGGTCAAGCGAATGCAGGCTGAGGACGTAAGGACACCTGCCTCTTGCATGTGAAGATGGAACAAATGACAACATTTGTTGCCTTGAATCTGAGCAGCCTGGGCAGCATGTGTGAGTGCCTCACAAGCTCTGTTTTCTTCATGAGCATGGGTCCCTCTTTTCATATCTGGAGCAGGGAACAGATGTTTCATCAAAAGACACATTTAAAATAAAGATAATTATGCAGTAAGAGGCTTAATTACATCAGCTTATTCAGGTCCACTTAATTGCCTGACAGCCCGAGTGCCTCCCACTTATTTGCAGCAGAGGCTCTTGTGTTTTGCTGGTTTATCAAATCCTTTGATGGCTCAAGGAAGATGTTATTGACTTAGCAATTCAGAAAATATCAATTCCTTATATACAGCTGGTGGAGGAAAATGTAAATATTTTTAACAAGCAATAAAGAGTCATCATTTTCCTAGAGGTGGCTTATGGTGTCCTATAAATGATTAATAACTGGAATAACTTAGAGAGGTAAGCCTGAACTAGATACTTCATCTTTAGTTGTCTCTTGGTCATATTTGCAACTTTTCTCTCATATTAAAATTCCAGGGAGAAAGTGATTTGCTAATTTAAAGAGGCCTTTTGGATCATGTGACAATAAGGCAAGTGACAAAACAAAAAGCAGTTTTATGGTGCTATTTCCATCTCTCTTAACTTTAAAGGCATAGATGAATTCTGTTTCAGACCGATGTCCTATCTCCTTTTTTCCCCCTGTACAGCACGAACCTTTTTGAAGCAATCATTTTTACTCACTGCCCCAATTTCCTTTAGCAATTCATTTTGCCACCAAACCTTGCAACCTGACTCCTGTCCACACCAGTGTTCTGAAGAAAGACAGAGGGAAGGAAAGAAGGAAAGAAAGAGAGAAAGAGAAAGAGAGAAAGAAAGAAAGAAAGAGAGAAAGAAAGAAAGAAAGAAAGAAAGAAAGAAAGAAAGAAAGAAAGAAAGAAAGAAAGAAAGAAAGAAAAAAAGCTAAAAGAAAGAAAGCTAAAATCTGCTTCTTTCTAATCTTTATTCTGCAGTCTGCAGTGTTCCTGTCAACTCTTCTACCAGGGCTTCCGGGAGACTGCACCCTATGGGATTTACCTCTGAGTCAGTAGGATTCTATCAGGAAGCAGATGGCACGTTCACACTGAGTAATTGAAAGGAGCATAATGAAGGGACAAAGATGGGGCAAGGCTCTCGTGTTTATTACTGTTCACAACAGACATGCTATGGAATCAAGCTAGGTGTCAATGAATGGATGAATGGATAAAGAAAATGTGGCACATGTATATTATGGAATACTATTCAGCTACAAAAAAAAATGGAATCCTTTCACTTGCCACAATATGGATGAACCTGGAGGACATTATGTTAAGTGAAATAAACCAGGCACAGAAGGACAAATACTCCATGTTCTTACTTATAAGTAGAAACTAAAAAGGTTGATCTTACAGAAAAAGAGAGTGGAAGAGTGGTTATGAGAGCCTGCGAAGGGTTGGGGGGATGGAAGATGGTTAATGGGTATGGTGATGTAGTTGGATAGAAGGAATGATTTCTAATATTCCATAGCACAGTAGCCTAACTATGATTTACAACAAATAACTGCATGTTTCAAAATAACTGATAGGGTTTTGAATGTTCCCATCATAAATGATAAATGTCTGAAGTGATAAATATGCCAATTACTCTAATTTGATCATTACATAATATATAGATACATGTATGTATTGAAATACCACACTGTATCCCATAAATACATACAATTATTATTTAGTAAAAAAATTAAAAATAGAAAAGAAAAAGATAGGACAGGGTATGGGAAGTTAGCAAGGGAGGGGGCAGGACGCTGGAACTAGAGATAGGAGGTGACCACACTTAAGGACTCCTCCCCACTGCTGTATGGGGAGGGGAGCCTGACAGGAACTGTGGACTTTAGTAAGGAATGCGGTTATCCTGGGGCAACTCAGTAGAGAGGGAGCCAGGGGAATAAATGCCCCACCTTCCCTCTCTGCCCAACCTTGATCTCCATCAGTTCTTCCCACAGGTCAAATTAGACCCAATGCCTAGGACAAGGGTCTCAGTCTCACCCACTGGCACTTCTTCTATCACCATCTCTGAGGGTATACTTTTCCAGAAGGCTCTGCTGCCCTCTTCTCCTCAACCTGGACAATCTTACCTAGTCCTTAGCTTCAAATATCACCTCTCTATTGATGATGTCCAAGTCCTTATATTTAAGTATTTCTTCCGTAAGCTCCATTTGCTGCATGTTTTCTTATTAAGTGACTAGTCAATTCCTTCAGTTTAGCATATTCACATGAAAATCATCCTTTCTTGAATTCAGCCCCCTGTGAATTCATCTCATGATTTAATGTTCTTCTCTCACACACTGAAGGTAGAATCATCATCTTAATTTCCTTACTTACATCCAGGCCATTGCCTACTAAACTTGGTAGATTACATCTCTTGAGTTCTCTGCAGTCTCGCTTCCTCCTCCTTCAGCATCATGGGCAAGGCTGTAGGTCATACTCGAATTTTTTTTTTAATGTGTGCTCTTCCACAATAACTTCTACTCTTCAACTTTAATATTGTGTCTTCCACATTGCTTCTGAAGTTACATTTTTTAAAATGTTTATGTTTGCCTAACTCTGAGGTAAAAGCTTTCTTAACATTATCTTAAGAAAAAAGTTTAATAGTTTAGGGTGGTTTTCATAGTCCCATCATAGTCCCAACCTTGCGTTCTGTCCTCACAGCTGAGCATATATTCTGCTAAGTAATTCATACTTTATACCTCTCCTGCTTTGATCAGGCTAGATCCTCTGTATTCTCTATTCCTTTAATTAAGATAGACAAAAACAAACACAAATAAGGGAAGTGGTCCATGTACCACATGAAGGAGCAGAGCAGATTTGTTGGGATTGGAAAGAACACACAGGCGTACGTTTTTATTCAGGTCCTGTGGAGTGTTGTCATGTGGGAATGAAGAGCCTTTGTTTTTACATCTTCATTTTAGAAGACATCCTGAAAATTTGAATATTTATATGAAGTTTCATGGGTGCATCTTTAAGCTACAAACAATCATGGGAGATTATTACTTTTATTAGAGTCTGACAGTTCATGCCAAGAGAACCCTCAATACACATGTCAGGCATTCCTTGAAGAGAATAAGTTTCACTTTCCATGGGATGTACAAGGTCCCACATCTAAATGTTTATTTTCCAGTGGGAGTCAATGGCCCTATTCTATAGATCAATCTATCTATCTATCTATCTATCTATCTATCTATCTATCTATCCATCCTATCTATCTATATCACCCCACCATCCTTCTATATTATACTTCTATATATAGTAGCACTATAATTTTATATATATCACATTCTGAGTGATATCAAGCATACCTGCAAAAGTCACAAGATAGTCATGTCTCTCTCTCTCTCTCTCTCTCTCATACACACATACACGCACACACACATATCACACTCCTTTTTCCTGAGGGATTTGGGGGAGTCCATTGTTTTTCCCAGCCTACCATGATAAAACCGTCTACCTATGAGAACCAAGGCTTGGTGCTTAACAGAGAATGTAGTGCATTTCTGAAGTGGTGTAGTGAAGGGAGGTTGGCTGTTTCAGTAGGGTGACACTGAGTGCAGGGCAGATTCCTAGCCACAGGATAGTCAAGTTTGACAACTTTATCAGTCTGAATGATCAGTGCTATAGACTTTTGTATACATTCTCCCTTAATTCTTGCCATTCTGCATTCTCCCATGTAGAACAGTTTAATACCTTGACTTGAGCATTGGGAAAAGGTCTCAGGAAAATTCATGATAAGTTTTTCAGAATCCCCCCACTTCTTGACATTCTGTAAGGCTAGCATTTTGCCAAAACTCACAGAGTAGTAACTAGTTACTGCATTGGATGGGGATATTAGATCTGCACGTACATATTTCTGCTTTCAAGGTCTCTTGTGTGCACTTGAAAACCGGATGTATCACCACATAGAGGCAACAGTGCCAGTGCTGTGTAAGGCCAGGTGCTTGGTGCTGATCAGTCTATGGGACAGCAAGCATCCTGAAAGAGTAACCAAGGCCACTGGTGGTGAAAGCCTCTTACTTCTAACTCCTATTATGCTATTCACATTCATTTTAGATTTCTCATCCTCTGGCTCCTGTAGTCCTGATGGTCCATGAGATTTCTTGCATTCCGTGCTCTATGTCTTGAACTCCACCTTCCCTCCCTTCATGATGACTTCCTCACAAAGGAAGATTTTCATCTCCTTGCAGTACTAATCTTCCTAATTTTCATTGATTGCTCCAAGTTTATACCCAGATCATGAGAGTGCTGATCAAATTCCTTCATGTCCAAAAACATGTTTATCTCCTGCTTCAGAATGAGGATTGGAAGGAACAACTTACCTGGCCCCACAGGATTCTTGTTCCCACTCACTGCACAAATCATGACTTCTCCAGACACTACCAAATCTGTGCAGAACAACTGGGTCATCCAGCCTTATAACCATTGCGGTAACTAACTCTCCTTCAAGTCAGGTAGTTAGTGCCTCCTGTAGAAGTTACAGACTGCTAAGAAGGACCTAAATGACATATTCTCATAATTACAAAAAACATGCAAAACATAAATTTTCTGTCACTGAACCTCAGGAGAGATCATTTGAATAAGATATGGCATCTGAGTTTATTCTCAAGAAGTTTCTGCATGTGCTCTGAACTCTAGGATTAGTCCCTGGGCCCTAATCTTTCCTTTTATGTTTGTCTTTCATGAATGGCCTTCTAAGCCTCCATATTCCAGATCTCAGCTCCAAGGATCTGTGAATTATCTGACTCTATCTTATACTGTATAAATACAGCCAACCATGCATTCTGTCACACCATGGGGACATGTGACAGCCAGTGGTGAACAGCACAGGCTGCTCCAGGCTTGTTCCCTGCTTACTCTCAGAAAATGATCCCTGCTATACCTTCCCACAGAACCCTCATCAAGTGGCCTTGCTCTTCATCTGCCCATCAGGGGACCTCAACCCTAGAAAGCCCTACATCTCATCTTTATCCGTTGAAATCCTTTCTATGGTTCATGGCCTAGTTCAAATGACCACTTGCTTTTGTGAAGTGTTTCTGGCCATGAAGACAGATTAATGGATCCTTCTTCGGGGGTCTCTTAGGCATCTGCAGCAAGGGAGGGATAAAATGGGTATTCAATTATATAAGGACTTTACAGTGTAACAGATCTGATGCCAATCAGAAATCTTGTGTAGTGTCCCTACATTGTGAGTTAGTGTTTTTAGCCCCATTTACAGGTGAGTAAAATAAATCCCTAAGAAGAACATGTTATAACTTGCTTAAGATCATGCAGACATCAAGTGGCAGAACCAGAATTCACATGTGAATCTCTTTTGGATGAAAAATATGTTTCCCTCTATGACATATTGTCTCCCAATTTATTCCATGGGTTTGTGTAGTGGCTTCAGTGGTTTATGTCAGTGTTGCAAACTCAATTGCTTCAGAGGTTAAATGAGTACTATATCTATGTGAAGTTATCAGATGTAACTCCCCAGAACTGGCCTTGGTTTCTCTGGATAAAGTATGACATAAAACATTCAAATTACAAACTTAATAAACAAAGCTGTGTACCAGATTTGCCTACAAGCTACAAGATTACAAATGTCCATTAAATCTCAAATTCTATGATGAATATGCGAGATCTTCAGGTCCAGGCCTGAAAACTACTTATCTTAAAAATCTCGGTGGGGGGACTGGGGTTGTGGCTCAGTGGTAGAGCGCTTGCCTCGCATGTGTGAGGCACCGGGTTTGACTCTCAGCACCACATAAAAACAAATAAATAAAATAGAGATATTGTGTCCATCTACAGCTAAAAAATTATTTAAAAAAAAAATTTCGGTGGGATCTAAATATGGTCTCTTTGGAAAATAAAGATGCTCAATAGATGTCCATTCAATAGTATTAAGAAGGTAAAAACTTATCTTTCCTCTTCAAATTGATAGTCATTTTGTTTCTATAGAATATCTATCTACCCTTAACCAGGTAATTTAAAATTATTAAAATGATTTGATTACCCGACCCCCTCCCTCATACACACACACTTTCTTTGACCTAGAATTTGGAAATGAGAGATGAGACACCAAGGCCAGAAATTACAGACTGGTTTAATTTCTTGTCATTCGCCTTAAAAATTACGAAACAGATGTTTGGTTTCCCAGTGCCTCTTAAGATGTGGCCTGCTCAATAGGACAGTGTGGTTTTACCACTGAGGTACATTTTGTTTATTACCCACAAGCTCTGCTTTAAATGACGGCATTACACAGTGAAGGCTTGAATGAGACTCCAGTGTGCCTGGTAAGTGCACCCATGGGAACAATGGCTCTGGCCAGTTCCTTGTTCTAGAGTTTACCCATCCTCACTAGCCAATACATCAATCTAATTGGCCTCCAGGAGAAATCCCAGTATGTGGTTTTCAAAATACAGAAAATGAAAGAGAATTGCTTCAAGGAAGCCAAGATACAAAAACACTGTCAATTACTGTTGGTTTTCTGACAAAGAAGATTTATAAGTAATCTTATTTTATAAAAATTATAAAGCCTCCAAGCTAAAACTAAGTACCTGGACCCAAACCAGAGGATGAAAAGATTATGTCATCATTCCAGAATGTGTTTGCCTTCATGTTCTATTATTGTAGATTTTGTGTGCATTAACACATATTAATTTTCTCTGTATGAAGTTTAAACTTGCCCTTAAAATAGCAGGCCCTAGTTAAGACAGAGTTACCAAATATGTTATAAAGTAGGAGCAGGATATCTTAAAGTCATTAAAGGTAATAGCTTTAAACACATGCTCATAGCTACAGTCATTTCAAGTAAATGTTCATGAATTTTAGAAACTTTCCCAATAAACTTTACTGTTTCTAAATCATTTACTATCATCCTGTGGTTATATTAACTACTCCTTTAAAGACAGCCACAAAAATTATTTGTGATTAGAAATCTTAAAACAGCTTTCCCTACATTTAAGTGGCACTAGCATATTTTTTGAATTAAGTTTTGTGATAGTTTGTCCAGATTTCTTCAAATAAACTTAATTTTAGACAAATACAATCTAGTAATATAATATACAAGACAACCTAAGTCTCTATCAATTACTGTCTAATTTTATATTCCTGTTTTTTAGCTTGCACATTGGGATTTCTCAATAAATCAAAGACTTGTCTCAGTTTTTATCAGCAATACTTGAGATGCTTTGAGGTTTCTGATGATCTCTGGAAATTTTTTTAGCGGGAGAGAGTACTGAGAATTGAACCCAGGGGTGCTTTACCCCTGAGTGCATACCCAGTCCTTTTTATTTTCATTTTGAAACAAGGTCTTCCTAAATTGCTTAGAGTCTTGCTCAATTTCTGAGACTGGCCTTGAACCTGTGCTCCTTCTACCTCAGGCTCCTGAACTGCACAGATTTGGAGTCACAGGTGTGAGCCACCATACCTGGCTGATCTTTGGAGTTTGATCCCTTTTCACCTCATTTCCTGATCCTAAAATACACTTCTCCCTACTTTATTCTATCATTGCACTTATATCACATTTTTGCTTGTTAATATTCAGTGTTTACATTAGTATGACCATATAAATGTGTAAGTAGGCAAATATGTAAATACGATCACATACACCATGAAGTCTATATTATACTATATTTAATATATTTGAAATACTTTATATTTTCCCTGAAACTAAGCATTTGATTATTTTAAGCTGGACATACACTCCACAGCTCATTCCTTCCTACTTCACATAATTATATTACTCACCTGACCCCTAAAGGAATTATTTCCCATGATCCTGTAATCCGTACTATTACTCTCTGAAGGAACTATAAAACTCCTTTTAATCTGGTCTAACATATCAGTTTATCAGTTCCTATTTTTTTTAAATGTTTATTTTTTAGTTGTAGGTGACAGAATATCTTTATTTTATTTTTATGTGGTGCTGAGGATCGAACCCAATGCCTTATGTGTGCTAGGCGAGCATGCTACCACTGCACCATAATCCCAGCCCCCTATTTTTTTTTTAATCTCAGAAATTTTCTTTCTGAAATCTCCCATCTGCCTTGTCTGATGAGTGCTTTCTTGTTCTCTAGCTATTGTCTTGGAACTTCTACTCTAAGAGATGGTAGATTAAGAAAATGCCCAATATCCTGAATCCATAACCCTTTTAATGAGACTTTGCAGTTCCTCTTAGCAAACTGAAAATTTTGCATGCCTTCTCTTGAGTCAAAGCTGGTGTTGTTATTTCCTTTGCCCAGTAGAATGCAGTGGAAGTGACATTGTTTAACTTCCTCTGCAAAAGCTTTCTCCCTCCTCCTCTCCCTCTCCATCTCCCCTGCTACCCTTGCCATGACTGGAGGATGAACAACCATGTAGACCAAAGATGACCCACCCTGAGTGAGGCTGAGGTTGTTCTAGCCCCTAGTGAACCCAGAAGCTGACTGTAGATACATGTACCATCCAAAATGAGAAGAACTGCCAAGGTGAACCTCTTTCAACATGCCAACCTGCAGGATCTGGAACTAAATAAATGTCTGCTACCCTAAACTGCTATGTTTTGGAGTGATGGTGAAAAATCTAATTTTAATTTTCAATCTACAGGAAAAGGAAAAATGGCATCTTGAGGATACGGTAATAGTATTGATCCTCATTAGGCCCCAGGGGCACAGGATTCTAACGTACTGCAGAAGTTTTGGTTAAAAAAATATGTTGAAACCAGGCATAGTGGCACACACCTGTAATCTCAGCAGCCTGGGAGGCTGAGGCAGGAGGATCATGAGTTCAAAGCCAGCCTCAGCAAAAGTGTGGTGCTAAGCAACTCAATGAGACCCTGTCTCTAAATAAAATATGAAATAGGGCTTGGGATGTGGCTCAGTGGTCAAGTGCCCCTGAGTTCAATCCCAAGTACCCCCCAAAAATATGTTTAAGAGTTAAAAAAAATAGCCAGGCGCAGTGGCACAAGCCTGTAATCCCAGCACTTAGGGACGCTGAGACAGGAGAATCGCAAGTTCAAAGCCAGCCTCAGCAACGGCAAGGCGCTAAGCAACTCAGTGAGACCCTGTCTCTACATAAAACACAACATAGGGCTGGGGATGTGGCTCAGTGGTCAAGTGCCCCTGAGTTCAATCTCCAGTACCAAAAAAAAAAAAAAAAGAGTTAAAAAAATATGTTTGAGTATTCATGCACCATAAAACTCACCCCTTTAATAAAGTGTAGAATCTTATATATTTTAATATATCCATAAGCTTATGCAACTATTACCACTAATTTCAGAGCATTGTTATCATTTCTAAAGCTACTCTGTATATATTAGAATCACACCCCGTGCCCCTCCCTCCCAACCCTCTCGGAAGCACTAATCCATTTTCTGTCTCTATGGATTTGCTTATTCTTATTTCGTATGAATTAAATAACACAACATGTGGTCTTTGATGTTTGGCTTCTTTCAGGTGCCATTTAGTTTTAGCTTTTACTTTTAGATCTTTGATTCATTTGAGTTAACTTTTACATATGGTGTCAGGTAGAGGCAATCTTTTACAAGTGAGCATCCAGTTGAGAGTGTTCTTCTAGCTGAATATACTCAACGTGGAAGTACCAATCTTCCCTAGGCAATTCTAATACAAGAGACAGAGGTTGCAACAGAAGTTGATGAGGGCTTTCTCACAAGACACTGTGCAGTCTTTATTACTACATAGTGCTCACCTGCAAGCAGCACCAAATTCCAGGAACTCACAAGATGTAAGTGCAAGTGAAACTCAGTAGTTAAATACATCGGATGGAAAATGTGTGCAGCTCAAAGAACGCCTACTGACTGGGTTTCCATCATTTCACATTTCTAAGCTTTGCAACCAGGCTGCAATATCTCAAATGCCACTCTGAGAAATGAGATAGCAAGTTAAGAGAGATCACCCACAGAAATGGTGAATGAATGCAGCCAATATTAATGTGTTGCTGGGAGATTTCACCCAGTTGCTTTTAAGTTCATAGCTTGTGGATTCTAGCAAATAAGCATCAACTTGGTGGTGATGCTGAACCAAGGTTTTTCCATCCATTCTTTTCCCTTCAGGCATCAATGAATCTTTACTGGATGGGCTCTGGCAATCCTTAGAACTGGGTTTTCTGAATTTACTTTTCCTGCAGTAATTATTCCTAAGCCTGGAGATTGTCTTGTTGTGAAGCCAGGGCTAGGGTAATCTTATGTGTTGTAATGAATTGTTAAGGATCTTAGGAAGACACAAATAATGTGACTCTATCTGATTTGAAACCAGAGAATTGGAAAAACTGAGCTCTGTATATGTACTATGACTTGAAATGCATTTAAATAAAATAATTAAAAAAAAAAAAGAAAGAAAACTGGCACTGAACTAATATTGTTTTTGATGTACAGAAGGAATCACAACCATCTCAAGGAGCGACAACCCAGAATGAAGTTGCTGATGGAAACTTAGTTTTAGTGAGGCATCAAGAAATTCATCAGAAACATGAAAAAAAAATACTCAGGGATGATAGATTTTGAATTTTGAGAATTTCCCACTATAGATCATGAACTGGCTAGGACAAGAAAAACTGATCTTGAACTTTCATGCTTTTGGATTTTAACTTGCAAAGGGCAAAATAATTTGATTTGCACTTATGTTTGGTATGCTATGTCTTTGAATTTTAATATGATAATGAGAGTGTTTTTATATTAAACTCTGAACCAGTTCTGCATTGTTGACATTTTATTATTAGAATATCTTGATGCATTTTTATAGGATGTTTTAATGTTGTTACTTAATCTCATTGCTGAAAGTCTCGTATATTATGTCATACAACACACTTGGGCCTTATTTAGGGTGGGAAATTGGACAGTGAATGGATTTTCAGCTTTGGATGTAGAGGGTCCCTGAATTTATTTTAATTACTTCATTACTCAAACTCATTTTAGAGCATTCCAGTGGGGAAAAACTTCTGTTTCTCCCTAATTGTCTCAGGAGGATATCTGAAGGAGTGGTATTGTGGGAATGATGTCATGAAAGGCTTTCCTGGAGTACCCCTTTGCTCACCTGCTCCTCTCCATCCCTAAGTGACCTCACACTTCATGGTTAAGTCCAATGCATTAAGAAAAAAATCATAGGGAATTTTATACAGAAAAACTTCTATTCCAAGTGTTTCTGTCCATGTGGGGGGATCTCATCACAGTGACTTTATACCCCCATCCCTTCTCCACTTTTGCTCATTCCACAGGGGAGGACCAAGACTTCTCACTGCATGGTGCTTGCTTTCTCAAAGGCAGCATCCAAATAAGCAGGCATTCGAAGAATCTTGGGTAGAAACTGCAAGGTGTATGATAAAGTAGCCTCAGAGGCTCCAGAATGGCATGCCTGCTGTACTCTGCTCATTAAACAAGTCTCTAAAGCCAGCCTAGGTTCAAAGAGAGGGGAATTAGATTGCAGCTTTTGATGTGAGGAGCAGCATGCTTGTCCAGGCAGGTAGGAATGGATGGCAGGCTTCTCTAGAGATTACTCACCACATGTTCATACCTTCTTCCATGATTTTATTTTGAACTAGTCCGAGTTTCATAACAATGACATGTTTCTTATAAGCAGCATAAAATTAGTCTTGAGTGTTTAATCCAACCTAATAATTTCTGTCTTTTAACAGGTATGTTTAGTTCATTTACATTTAATGTAATTATTTATAAACTTGCCTTTAAGTTTTCTATGTTGATGTTTGTTTTATATTTAATCCATTTGTTCTTTATTCTACTTTTTCTCCTTCTCTCAAGTGAATTGCATTATCTTTATAATTCTTTGTGGTAGATTTGTCTTGTGTAATTGTTTTAGAGTTTGTGGTATGAATTATTAAACTGTTATCTATTTCAATGAACCATGTAAGAACCTTAAAATAGGATAATTCCTTCTATGCTCCTTACACTTTGAATCCTTGTCATTTTAGATTTTAATACTATATATATTACAAATACTATATATATTACAAATTCATTGCTAGTCTTTGCTGTAGACAAGTGTTTTAAAGAAAGCATATATTAATATATGTGTATATGTACTATAGATGGATATACACTATTATATAGAATTACGTGTATATTACATGTAATTATGTATATATATTACATATAGTATTACATAACATAAATAAATATATAATATCTTATTGTATAAAGAATCACCTATAATGTGAATATATGTGATCCATAGTATATAAAAACCCTTAAGGGACATCTCTGTTAGCTCTCTTCTGCCCTGCTTTTGGTGTATAAATCCTGGATTCCTGAGAACTCAATAAAGTCTCATGGAGAAGACACAGTGGGTAGTAGGAGTCTTGCTCTATGGCTGGAGCACCTTCAGACTACAATCTGTTGTGAGTGTCACATGAAGCTGTTGGAAGTTCATAGAATCTGGTCTATTAAGACTTTGGTAGATTTATCTTCCTCCTTCTGCTCTGCCAGTTATGAGAGCAGTGGTAAGACTTTTCTTCTTGTAAAGAGTTCCTTGCTCTGTGGAGCTTAATTCATTTGAGTTTCTTTGAGTCTTCTTTGGATTTTTTCTTTAAAAATACAGCTTCTCCAGCCTTTTTTGTTAGGATGAATGTGGCCATCTCTTATTCTTTTCTTTCTTAAAATTATAGTATATTATTAAAATTGTTCCACTTTGTTATTGGTTATTGTTATCTCACCACTTTCTGCAGATGAATTAGAACAGTTTTCCAAATTCTTTTAGAGTTATGAGGCTTTATCTTTATAGTTCCCCAGACTTTGAATTTGTCTTGCTTCATGGTTATCCCTCAGATTTTATATTAAATATATTTTCTCATGAGAGGCTTCCTCTAATAATCTTTTTATTTCTTTTCTAATTGTAAATCATTCTCTTCTCGAGTCTCAGCAGTTGTCATAGTGATAGGAATAACACCCTATGATTAATGTAACCTGCAGGAAATAGGGGCAGCTAGAGGATTCTTAAGATAGTTGTTGACTGTGTCTGTCTGCCTTGCCTTCCTTTGTGTTCCTTTGGGGAAAAGCCTCCCTTGCATTTTATGTCAACCTGAGTGGCTATTATCCTCCAGTAGTGCCTCTCTCCTCCCTTGAGGTGGGAGAGGAGGAGATGTAGGTTGAGCCAGCCACAGCGCCCTGCTCCTGTCACTAGCATGGGGATTATTCAATGCTCCCTGGTTGCAGGCAACAGTATTCCAACTTAAAGGCACTTAATCAAAACAGGGAATTCATTTGTTTATAGAACTGATAAGTACAAGGACTTTGTTTAAAAAATCGAACCACAGTATTTTTTTTTCTTTTTCTGTTTTCTTTTTTTGATACCAAGGATTGAACCCAGGGGTGCTCAACCACTGAGTCACATCCCCATCTCTTTTTATTTTTTATTTTGAGAGAGGATCTCGCTAAGTGCTTAGAGCCTCACTAAGTTGCTAAGGCTGGACTTAAACATGTAATCCTCCTGTCTCCACCTCCTGAGTCCCCAGAGTTACGAGTGTGCACTACCATGCCCAGCCATAAGCATTTTTTTCAACATGTGGAAATTCTCACTTAATAATAAAAACACTTCTCTCTGTCCTTCTACTATTTTGGATATTGCCTAAGAGGTTCCTTAGGATCTAGTTTCATTACTAGTGCCTAAAAATTGGCCAATATCTTCCAGTTAAATTGCTGCTCACCTTCATGTTGAGGATAGCACATTGGATACTAAGTGGGAAATGCCAGAATGACTAACAAAAATCAGATTATTATGGAGGAACCATATCAGTGCCAATAATCACATCTTCAATTAATCTCAGATTGTCTAGTTTCAGAGATACATGATCAACATAATATAGACTGTATAGTCTGAGCATTCCTTACCCTAAAATCTGAAATTTGGAGTGCTCTAAAATCCAAAGTTTCTTGAGTGGCAACATATTGCCAGAAGTGGAAAATTCCGTACTTGACCTCATGGGACAGATGGCAGTCAAAACAAGCTGCACTAAAAACATTGTATAAGATTATCTTCAGGTTATTGTATAAGGTATATATGAAACATAAGTGAATTTTAGGATCAGACTTTGGTCTGATTCCCCAGATATCTCATTATATATGTGCAATATTTCAAAATCTGAAAAATCCAAAATCTGAATATACCTATATATTTATTTAGCTGCTTTCTTTTCTTTTCTTTTCTTTTCTTTTCTTTCTTTCTTTCTTTCTTTCTGAATTAGGATGCCTATAAAAACTTCTATTAGAATAAAGGAGATAATAAAAATAACTATCATGGCAGTTTTTTAGGATAGTACAAGCCAACAAAGAGTCTCTGAAATGTTCTAGTGTCTTTCTGAGGGTGGGCCAGTTTCTATTAAAGTCATTTAGTGGAAGGGAATTCCCCAGGATGAGGATCTGACTAAGCTTGATAGGCTCTGGGGCAGGGTTACTACCTCTCCAGGGCTCTTCACTTGGTGGGTTGTGATGATAACACCAGCTCTGAGTACAGGAGATTTTCATTTGATGAGTGGTCTGAACATCTACTTAGTGGTTATAAAATATCTGCTGCTGAAAGCCACAGAGCATTGATAAACAGATCCTGGACAGCTGAGTTATTGCAATCTACTTAACATGAGGAGAACAAATTATGAGTCAAATGTTCCTGTTTAATAACCTTACTCAGGGCAGAGAGCCGCTCAAGGCTGGCGTTAACCCTGCATGCACTGTGTCTGGCCAGGATCCCAGAAAGGGCCACGCAGGCACTGAAGCGGTTCAGGTGGATTTTCCATTAGGACTAAGGTACACAGAGAGGAAATTTAAAAAGGTCCATCTGGTGAAGGAAATAAACAATTTGTAAAACTGCTGTATGCTATTGAATACACTACCTAGACTCCCTCTGTGACTTACATTTCATCTCCCTTAGATTACATGTGTTGAGGCTTATTACATCTTGTCTTCAGCATAATATTGTATTCTTTGACGATATGTGGGGGGGAGGGAAGAACCATTTGTCTGTTCTCTATTAGTCATTTGAACCCAGGTCAATCATCTCAGCCCAAGTACTATAAATACTCCTGTTGAAACCCAACTCCTCCACTTCCCACATTATGCTTTTCTTTAACACCTTGCGGAAAGGGATGGCTTCGTCTCATTCACCGGAAACAGATTGGGGATACATGAATAAATTTAAAATGATGTTTGTTTCTTAACCAGCTCCCAAAGATACACTTTGAGGTATGTGTGTAGGGTGCATGTGGGAGGAGTCAAAATATTTCTACTGGGAAGACGGGAAACAATTTCTTTGTTTCTCATGACCTGAACATTGTTCTGGAATTTTTGTTTGATTTGGGCTAGAGAGGGAAGTTGCACTTGCCTTATGGAGCCAGATGGAGATGTCACATTTCTGTCCTCTATCTCCACTCCATTCACTAGCACTCCGATGTATGCTCCCTCCCCCTCCTCCAGAAACAAGCACACACATACACAAATGCACGTGCGTGTACTCTGGACCTGGGCTGGGACTGCTCCTGAACCCTTTACCCCTACAAGCCATTTTTCATTCTGTATTTGAACCCAAGGTTGGTATTGCTCTCAGAAATTTACCTAAAAAATACAAATACTCTGCAGGCATAGAATTGGAAAATAGAGGTATGCAAAATATATGTTTTTAAAAAATACCCAGAATCAAATTAAGGCCACACGGTATTTTCTTTTTTATTGGCATACTCCCAATAGGTTCAAATTGGGTTTTCTGAGCCAAGAATTTCCTTAAATGAAATGCACCGTGCTAGGAAGGCTTTTAAGACCTCTTCACCTTAAAGTGCAAGCCTCTGAATGGGGCCCTAGAAAGCAGAGTCTAGATTTGGCATGCCACTTAAACCATGATTAGTAGAGAGTATCAGCATGCTAGAAATAGCTGTATTTGTGAACCTCCTGTTCTTTAGCTCTTGACTGCCAGCCAAGCCTCAAATCAATCCCAGAGAATGAAAACTAAGATAATGAGAAAATGGACTTTTCATGCCAAAACTCAGAAAAGCATCTCATTCTCCATATGCTGACTTTGGGCTACATGAAACAGGGACCAGTGACCCTGGTCTGCTGGTCCTGTCTTCAAGACGGTTTGCTATGTCATTATAGACATACCCCGCCCCCCTATTCTTTAGGTCTTAGTTTTCTTCACAGGAAACCAAGGACCATAAAATGCCTTCTTCATACCTGTGTACTTGGTGATTTCAATCAACTAAGATGTATTGGGGAGGAAGGTTTTTAGCAGTGCCAGATACTCAGCTTAACTGCTGCTCTGTGTTAGCCTGCGTCAGAGACTTGAATTTTTTTCTTTCCATTGAAATATATTCTTGTGCCTTACTTGATAAGCTGTTGTAAAGTGCTTAGAAAGATCTCTTTTGTTTTCAGGCTGTGCTTGCTTGGGTCTGAATCTGAGCTGGGTAGAAAGGGACACACTTCTCCCTTTTTTTCCCTCTGTAGCCGGGTGGGCGTTTTCTTACTGCTGCTATTTGTTATGAAGCATCAGCCATAAATCAGTACTCATTTCCCATTTTCTTCTTATTGATGGAATTGCTGTAGGAAAACAGCTTGTCTCCCAAGCTCCTGGAGCCCTGCAGGACTGAAAGCTGCATACAATAAAAGTTGTTTTGACAGAAAACTGACCAAACATGACAATGGACAGAGGGGGAAGACAGAAGGGAGGCAAGAGGGTGTACATGCTTGTCTGTTTTGAACTGAGGCAGCTCTCTCTCTTTTTTCTTTGTTAAATTACTTTTTCATATGAAGGACACAAAGGGAACGGCCCCTACTGGCAGCCAGAAGGCAGAAAACAAACCCTTTGAAATTTCTAATTTGTTTATAGATGGTCCTCCAGGAGCCGGCTGGAAAATAATTTTGTCTGCCAGAGACAGCGAACAGCTACCCGAGGGTGTTGTGGAGAAAAAAACGACTCTCCAGTTTTGGTCCTTGAATGTCTTATTGTTCAGCACTCAGCAGTCGTTCTGAAATTACTCATCTGGCAGAGAAGGAAAATAAAAGAAAAATCCCTCCTCTACTCTCTAGCCTGAGTTTCTAGGAAAGACGCTTTAAAAAAACATTATTTTGATTTGGCTTTAAACCACGTGTCAATTAATTTTAGAGTTACATAAAGGTTTACTGCTCTTGTCCCCTGATATGTCTTCTTTTTCCTTCAGGGGGGACATTCGTTATATACCTCCCAGATCAGCTACTCCCACAGTTCAGGAGTTGGTTTCCTCCCTCTGTGATATGCTAAAAAGTTGAGCTGCTTTTCTAGATAACATCATGGATGCTCTGGGTTTCTGAATGTGGGTAAAATGTGGATTTACAGGTAGTCAGAGAACTTCTATTCTCTAATGTAAGAGATTTTCTAGAAATCTGCTTTTCTAGAGATTTCTAGAAATTGTGCTCTTGTGAAATGTTTTCTCCAATTTATGGTGACGTTGTGAAGTTATCTTTATAGCTGATATACACAGTTTTCACAGAAATTTAGATCTCCCATGGAGGAGACTGTTTTGTACAATCCCATTATTTTATGGATTGGAGAACTGAGCCCCTCTGCCTTGGTGAGGAACAGTTGAGTCTCAGCTGCCAGCTCCCTCCATTCTCAGGGCACCGAGGGTAGTCATTTTTTGTAATGTGTCAATTTTACATGAATCTCTGTTAACCGTGGATTAGGCTCCTCCCTGAGAGCCCAGGTGAGGGATGGCCAGTTGCCTTCTGAATCTAGAAGAGGAATACAAGTGGGCCCGTCCAGCTGCCTGCCCCTCTGAGCCTACACCTGCGATGCTGAAAACTAGGAAAGCTCTGAGGATGCCTGCAATCAACTTTTGTTTCTTCAGAGTCTACAGGGCTCTCCAGGCTACCTGATGATCCTTCTCTATTTTCCTCATATGCTCTTTTGCTCTAGCTTCTATTCTGCTTCAACTTCCTGTTTTGCCACCTTCTAACTCTCAGTTGGATGTCCCCACCTCCTGTGTTAGACAAAACAGAAACGGTAAGCCAAGGTCTCCTTTGAACTCTGACCTCTGCACCCACACACTTAACAATTCTATCCTTCCTGTTGTCCTTCACATTTCTGAGGAATATTTATCCCTTCTTCCAAAGAGATATTCTTTCTCTGGGGCTCTTTATTCCAATTATTTGTGCTTTTTCTGAGGCCTCATTCTACTAGTTGTGCTCCTTCTTTCTCAGGGTTTCAATTTTGCTCTTTGTGGTTATTTTTTCCATTCCACCCTTGAGCCACTCCCATAGGCCCTCCCGCCTTCCTTTTGCTACTGCATTCTTTCTCTTTTTCTTCAGAACAAACCTTCCTGAAATACGAAGTCTATATATGCTACTTCCATCTTTTCGCCTCTCACTCTTCAACACGAAATAATTTGGATTTTGCTCCTGCCACTCTTCCAAATCTACCATTTCTCCTAACTTACTTCTCTTCAGCAGACAGAAGGCATCATAGCTGAGCCTAACTAAGATCCTGAGAATTCTCTGGACCTCTTTCCCTCACCAATGCTTTCCCCCAGGGTCTAAAGATATTTCATATGACCCAAACTATTTCTCAAACCCATACAATTTACTCTTATGCCTTTATCCTCCTCACTGTGCTCTCCTGCTTGGGTTACTCCATGGCCTTTTTTCTCGTATACTTCCCCCAATTCATTTTCCACATTACAGCCACAGTGATAGTCCTAAAAAGAAAGCCTGTGTAAGTCACTGTCTTGTTTTAGCAGCTTTTTATTGCCCTGAATGGATGGTGCTTTGACTCCTGTGGGCTGCCTGATCTGGCCTCCACTCATGCGCTCAGCTTCATCTTACTTTTGCCCAACTGCTCACTTCACTCCAGTCATGGTGAATTTCTTTCATTTCCTCCAATATGTCATCCTTTCTCTTTTACTTTTTTCAGTATGTTACTGAGTATGTATTGTATGAAATGTTCACTGGAAGGCCTTTATGTGCTTGCAAGTTATTCTGACTTCACTCCTTTTATTCACCTTCCTTTTAGTATTGCTAAATCTCACTGGTCCTCCTAGGCTACCCTGAGGATTTCTTTCCCAACACCTTTCACGTGATACGTTCCTGCTCTAGCCTTCCAAGCCACCCACATCTCTTTCTCAGCGCTGTTTACTACTCTCTTGTAAGTGCTTGTTCAATTACCAGTCTTCCACAATAGATTTTATAGATATAAGAAGACAGATCCCAGCTGTACTATGTACTACTATTTCGATCATCTAGGGAAAAAAAAGAAGTGGTTTAATAAATATTTACTGAATAAGTAGACAAACATTTAAAAAGTTTGGGGCTAGAGATGCGTTTCAGTTGTATAGCAATTGCCAAACATGCATGATCCTGAGTTCAATACCCAGCACCAAAAATGTTTGGAGATAGAATGTGCACAGTTATTAACAGTATCACCATTCAATTAAATAATAATAAAGACAATAAATGATGGTAATGAATATAATATCAGCATTCCTGTCACCTAGGGAGTAAAGGAAACTTGCTTTTAAATTTCATCCTTTAATCCTGAAGAATTTAAAACATGCCTAGAAAGACTTGGCATCAGGGAAGGGTGAGACAAAGTAATTTGTTGGCATGGCACAATTATAAATGTCTACAGAAGGTTCCAAACTAGTGCCACATTGACTAATGCAAGCAGAGCCACAGCAGGAGATGTCCTCACTGTTCTCTAGTGCTGAGAGCTGGATAGCCCAGATAGCAGTTGTGTGAGTGTTGATATCCAGACTCTCCTTCAGCCCTGTAGAGAATGGAAAAGGATAAGAGAAGATGGACAGGAAGCTTAGAGATTTAGAGTGATTGTTGAAGATCAGCAAACTCTATGTTTTTATTCCTAAAGCTTAATTTCAAAGCTAAATGGGCTACAGCACACCCAACTTAAGATAAAAGATGAAAAGCAACATTCATGTTAAGTTTGCTAAATGCAAGGAGTTCTTACCAATATAAAATCACGTAGAGGAGCAAGAATAAAGAGTGACAGAAAATGACTTTATAACAGCACGGAGTTAATGAGCACAGGAGTAAAAGGCCCAGGGCTAAAAGGCAAAGCTTAATATTTGTGTAAAAGATAGCAAGGTGGTCATTAATAAGACTGATAATGCATGGCTAATGGGTTCAGAGCTAGCCAAGTAGCGGATTCCAACACAATTGTTCTATTAGGTTATTTATAATCTGTGTGACTATTGTAAAATATCCCTTAGAAATATTCACATATCAAATCTAATAGCAGATCAGATCTAATAAGAGCTATACTGTTTATTGAGTTTTATAATATGCCATAAACTGTACTAAGACCTTATAAGCATTATTGGATTTAGTCTTCACATCAACCATGGACTAGATATTATTATTCCCATTTCACATCCTGATATAGGCCACATGTAGTGGAGACGGGATCATGACTGTGTAGCCTATGTTCTGAATGCCTGTGCTATCCATTAACTCTCTTTTTCTCAACTACTGAGGAAATACACCTCATTGGTATACATTTAATTCTCAAATTAAAGATCCTCTCAAACCAGACACTCCATGTTTCACTGAAATAAACCCAAAGCTTGTGGAAAAGTTCCCTGATGCGACACATGTGCGGTGGGCATGTGGGGTGGGCATGATGGAGTGTGGAACGTGAACTCTAAGTTTCATTCCCACCCTAATTAATTAGAATGATTTTTTGTACTAGGTGATCCACTTATTCTAAAGGGTAGTCTTAAAATTTATAGAATCACTTTAAAAATACTGGGCAATATTACAAGTTGACCCCAGTTAGTATACCTTGAATGGAGAATACTTTAAATGAGCAATTGAAAAATGCTTTTTGAGAGAGCTCTCTGTGTGTAATTTACTAATAGGCATTGAAAAATCATGTCCAACAAGGATGGTAGACAGATACACACAAAATGACATGTGAAGTATCAAGTACCACACTTAGTATTGTAGCAGAGATTTGTTCAGCTGGCCATCCCCATCATCTTTTCTCCTTTCTCTGTTGGAAAAATTCTTTTTTTTTTAGAGAGAATCCATTCTTTTTTTTTATATTTAATTTATTTATTTGTTCTAGTTAGGCTTTCATGATAACAGTGCAATTTGATTCATTGTACATAGACAGAGGATAACATCAATTCTCTAGTTGTAAGTTGTATAGAATCACAACATATATGCAGTCATACATAAAGTTAGGGCTATGATGACCATCATATTCCACCACCTTTACTGTCCCCATGCCCCCTCCCCCCTTACACCCCTGTGAACAGAGTTCCACCATTGTTCCCATGTCCTTCCCCACATTATGGATCAGCCTCCACTTATAAATGAGTACATTTGGCATTTGGTTTTCTGAGATTGGCTTACTTCACTTAGCATGATATTCTCCAACTCCATCTATTTACCTGCAAATGCCATAATTTTATTCTCTCTTATTGCTGAGTAATATTCCATTGTGTATATATACCACAGTGTCTTTATCCAGTCATCTATCAAAGGGCATCTAAGTTGGTTCCACAGTTTAGCTATTGTGAATTGAGCTGCTATTAACATTGAAGTGGCTACAGCACTATAGTTTGCTGTTTTTAAGTCTTCTTGGTATAGACAAAGGAGTGGGATAGCTGGGTTAAATGGTGGTTCCATTCCAAGTTTTCTAAGGAATCTCCATACTGCTTTCCAGATTGGTTGTACCAATTTGCTGTTCCACCAGCAATGTATGAGCGTGCCTTTTTCCCCACAACCTCACCAACACTTATTGTTGTTTGTATTCTTGATAATTGCCATTCTGACTGGCGTGAGATGAAATCTTAGGGTAGTTTTGATTTGCATTTCTCTGATTGCTAGAGATGTTGAACATTTTTTCATATGTCTGTTGATGGATTGCATGTCTTCTTCTGTGAAGTTTGTGTTCAGCTCTTTGGCCCATTTATTGATTGGGTTGTTAGTTTTTTTGGTGTTAAGCTTTTTGAGTTCTTTATATATCCTGAAGATGAGTGCTCTATCAGATGTGTGTGTGTGGCAAAGATTTGTTCCCAGAATGTCGGCTCTCTGTTCACTTCATTAATTATTTCTTTTGCTGAGAAGAAGCTTTTTAGTTTGAACCCATCCCATTTGTTGATTCTTGATTTTACTTCTTGTGCTATAGGAGTCTTGTTAAGGAAGTATGGTCCTAATCCGACATGATGAAGATTTGGGCTTATTTTTTCTTCTATTAGGCGTAGGGTTTCTGGTCTGATTCCCAGGTCCTTGATCCACTTTGAGTTAAATTTTGTGCATGGTGAAAGATAGGGGTTTAGTTTCAATTTGCTTCATATGGATTTCCAGTTTTCCCAGCACCATTTGTTGAACAGGCTATCTTTTCTCCAGTGCACATGTTTGGCTTCTTTATCTAGTATAAAGTAACTGTATGTAACTGGGTTCATCTCCGTGTCTTCTATTCTATACCATTGGTCTACATGTCTATTTTGGTGCCAGTACCATGCTGTTTTTGTTACTATAGCTTTGTAGTGTAATCTGATGTCTGGTATTGTGATGCCTCCTGCTTCATTCTTCTTGCTAAGGATTGCTTTGGCTATTCTGGGTCTCTTATTCTTCCAAATGAATTTCATGATTGCCTCTTCTATTTCTATAAGGAATGATGTTGAGATTTTAACTGGGATTGCATTGAATCTATATAGCGCTTTGGAAAGTATGACCATTTTGACTATATTGATTCTGCCTATCCAGGAGCATGGGAGATTTTTTCATCTTCTAAGGTCTTCAATTTCTTTCTTCAGTGTCTTGTAGTTTGCATTGTAGAGGTCTTTCACCTCTTTTGTTAAATTGATTCCCAAGTATTTTATTTTTTTGAGGCTATTGTGAATGGGATAGTTTTCCTAATTTCTCTTTCAGAGGGTTTATCACTAATGTATAGAAATGCCATTGATTTGTGGGTGTTGATTTTATATCCCGCTACTTTGCTGAAATCATTTACTAATTCTAAAAGTTTTCTGGTAGAATTTTTTGGATCCTCTAAGTACAGAATCATGTCGTCCGTAAATAATGATAGTTTGAGTTCTTCTTTTCCGATTTGTATCCCTTTAATTTCTTTCATCTGTCTAATTGCTGTGGCTAGTGTTTCAAGGACTATGTTGAATAGCAATGGTGAGAGAGGGCATCCCTGTCTAGTTGCTGTTTTCAGAGGGAATGATTCCAATTTTTCTCCATTTAGGATGATGTTGGCCTTGGGCTTAGCATAGATAGCTTCTACAAAGTTGAGGTATGTTTCCTTTATCCCAAGATTTTCTAGTGTTTTGGGCATAAAAGGGTATTGTATTTTGCCAAATGCCTTCTCTGCATCAATTGACAAAATCATATGATCCTTATCTTTAAGTCTATTGATGTGATGTATGACGTTAATTGATTTCCATATGTTGAACCAACCTTGCATCCCTGGAATGAACCCCACTTGATCATGGTGCACTATTTTTTGATATGTTTTTGTATGCTATTTGCCAGGATTTTATTGAGAATTTTTGCATCTATGTTCATCAGGGATATGGGTCTGAAGTTTTCTTTCTTTGATGTGTCTCTGTCAGGGTGATACTTGCCTCATAGAATGAGTTTGGAAGGGTTCCCTCATTTTCTATTTCATGAAATAGTTTGAGGAGAATTGGTATTAGTTCTTCTTTGAAGGTCTTGTAGAACTCAGCTGAGAATCCATCTGGACCTGGGCTTTTTTTGGTTGGCAGGCTCTTAACGGCACCTTCTATTTTCTTGCTTGATATTGATCTATTTAAGTTGTGTATGTCCTCTTGGTTCAATTTGGGTAGGTCATATGGCTCTAGAAATTTGTCAGTGTCTTCAGAGTTTTGTATTTTACTGGAGCATAAATTTTCAAAATAGTTTCTAATTATCCTCTGTATTTCAGTAGTGTCTGTCGTGATATTTCCTTTTTCATCACAAATTTTACTAATTTGGGTTTTCACCCTCCTCCTTTCATTAGGGTGGCTAAGGGTTTGTCAATTTTGTTTATTTTTTCAAAGAACCAGCTTTTTGTTTTGTCAATTTTTTGAATTGTTTCTTTTGTTTCTATTTCATTGATTTCAGCCCTAATTTTGATTATTTCCTGTGTTCTACTTCTTTGGGTGTTAATTTGTTCTTCCTTTTCTAAGGCTTTGAGACAAAGAGTCAATTCATTTATTTGTTGACTTTTACTTCTTCTAATGAATGAGTTTAGTGCTATGAACTTTCCTCTTAGCACTGCATTCATGGCATCCCAGAGATTTTGATATGTTGCATCAGAGTTTTCATTTGCCTCTAAGAATTTTTTTTATCTCTTCCTTGATGTCTTCTGTTATCCATGCATCATTCAATAACATATTATTTAGTTTCTGGGTGATGGAGTAGTTTCTGTTTTTTAATCTGTCATTGATTTGTAATTTTATTCCATTGAAGTCAGATAGGATGCAGGGTAGAATCTCTATTTTTTTTGTATTTGCGAAGACTAGCTTTCCAAAATATGATCTATTTTGGAAAAGGATCCATGTGCAGCTGAGAAAAAAGTGTATTCACTCACTGATGGATGGAACACTCTATATATGTCTGTTAAGTCTAAATTATTGATAGTTTCATTGAGGTCTATGGTTTCTTTATTAAGTTTTTCTTTGGAAGATCTATCCAATGGTGGGAGAGCTGTGTTAAAGTCTCCAAGTATTATTGTGTTGTGGTCTATTTGATTCTTTATTTGAGAAGGATTTGTTTGACATACGTAGAAGCCCCATTATTTGGGGCATAGACATTTATGATTGTTATGTCTTGTTGATGTATGATTCCCTTAAGAAGTATGAAATGACCTTCTTTATCTCTTTTCACCATCTTTGGTTTGAAGTCCACTTTATTTGATATGAGGATGGAAACTCCTGCTTGTTTGCGGGGTCCATGTGAGTGATATGTTTTTTCCCACCCTTTCACTTTCAGTCTGTGGATGTCTTTTCCTGTGAGATGAGTCTCTTGAAGACAGCATATTGTTGGGT